>CATIWM010586477.1:0-40648 GCA_949671775.1 Mallotus repandus | reverse complement strand
TTTTGTTTTCTCCTCATTTTTTACTTTTTATCTTTTTTTCCTTTCCCTCATTTTTTTTATTTTCTCATTTTTTGTCTTCTCTCCTTCTTTTCTTCCTTCACTATTTTTCTTATTTTTACCTTTTCATTTTTTTCCCTCTCATCCCTTTCTTTTTTTCTTTCATTTTTTTTGTATAGATTAATTATCATATAAATTTTGTATCAATACATCAAGTCCATAATAAAAGAGATAATTTCTAAAAAATATACATTAGATCCATTACAAAGAGATAATTTGAATAATAAAAAGTGTTAATGTCACAAAATATGATATTTTGCAATTGTTTTTTAATGTTGCAGCCAAATATCGAAAAATATTTTCTCTGGAAAATACTTTTTAGAGAAAATATTTTCTAAAGATAAAATATTTTATGCAAACAAACGGAGCCTTAAAAAAGCTTGAAACATCTTAAAATTATAAGCTATGCCAAAAAAAATATTGAACAATTTTTTGTAAGAAACGAAAATAATATGTTCTATCCTTAATTTTAGACCAAACTATCAATAAATCCTACTTTGAAAGTTATTTCAATTTATTCCTTCAGTTTTATAAAATTGTGTCTATTCTATTCAATTTTATTTGAAGGATCTAATTATATTTCTTAAAAAATTACTTTTAGATCTCTATGAAATAAATTTGATAGTTATTCGATTTTTTCTTCTATTTAAGAAAAATTTGAAACATATTTTCAAGTTTTTATTTTACTATTTTTGAAATAAATTTAAAAATAAATTTTTTAATTTTAAAATTTTAACTTTTATGTATCAATTAAATTTAATAAGAAAAAAATGGTAACTTGTGGACCAATTTATCATATAGACTAATATATTAATAAAAATAAAAATAAATAAAGTAAGCTCTTTAAACTATCACTATAAATTATAATAATAAAATTATAATTTTTTAATTTGTTCATACTTTTCAGAAAATTAAATTTTTTTATATTCTTGACTAATATTTTTAGCATCTCAAAATTCTTTCCTTTTTTTTTTTATCTAGTACTTTTTTGAATTGACCTCTATTAGAAAAATTTCTAAATAATGTCATTGAAAGTTGAAAAGTAAATTTTAAAATACTTCAAATTTAAGGATTTTTAATGAAAATTAAAAATTTATGAAAATATTTAGAAATAAATTTTTAAATTAATGTCAAGAGTGAAAAAATTAGAATTTAAAGAACATTTTCTTACATTTTATTTTTTCTTATAGGAAAAAGAAGATAAAAAATTTAACAAGTGTCCAATTTATTTTATAGGGATCTAAAATTAGATAGAATTGAAACAATTCATAAACTTGAAGGAGCAAATTGAAATGACTTTCAGAGTAGGACTCAATTGATAATTGGCTCAAACTATCAATGATGTCTTCTTGCTTTCGTTTTTCTTGGTTATCAATTTGCAGTTTTCATGAATTCAATTGAGAAATTTACTCTTCACTTGGTAATTTGTTATCCTGAGCTTTGACCTATTGATTTAGTTTTGAATTTAAAGTTTTATATTAATAGAAGATTATAATGGGTGTTTGAGTTTAAACTTGTTGATGATTTTGATTTTTATACTAATATGAGTTTTCAAGTTTTTGCTTAAGGACTAGCAAAAGCTCAAGTGTGGGGGTATTTGATGAGTGTGAAAAGCATTATGCTTTGAGCACTTAATGTGGTAGGATTAGGAATTTTTAAGAAACATTTTTTGGATTTTAACTAGGTTTTTTTATTAGTTTTAATGTTTTAGTTAGATTTTATTATTTTGGTTAGTTTAAAGTGTTTTAGGTTAATTCTGTATGGTTTTGATGTAGAGGGTTGTTTAAGGGATGCTCGAGGAACTATGCAAAGTGTGGAGTTACAAAAGGGAGTTAAAGATAGTGCAATCATAGTGTAAAATCAAGCTTTGAAGGCTAGAAGTGGTCGCACAGCTGTGTGCTTCATTGTCCATGGTCGTGAGTGCCTTATATCCAAAGAAGAGTCTTTGCATATGGCATGGGCGTGTGTAGCTATAGTATAAGCGTACCTGACAACCTTGTTATTTAGCTTGCAGAAAAGTTACTTTGCACAATCATGTGTCTTGGAGGACATAACCGCGCTTGCTTTGATGAATTTTGAGACCAGGGGGATGCACCGGCATGCGTCTTGGAGGACACGACCGTGCGTTGACAGCTATCATTTTGAAATTTGAATTTTAAGCTACTATTTCCATGGGATATAAATATTTTCTTTCCATTGTTAGAAGAGAGAGCAGGTTTTTTGAGAGGTGCAAAGCCATCAAAAGAACAAGAACGATTATTTTTCATATTTTTCTACTACTTTTATAGCAATTAAAGTTAGATTTTAGTTTTCCTATTGATTTGGAGATTTGATGTTTCCAGATTAAGAACTCTAGAGCTTTTAATTCAGCTTTAAGTAGTAGAAAAGGGCCTTTCTCTTCCTCATTCTATTGTTATTCAATTTCAATTTAGTAATGATGATTGGATTCTTATTTTGTTATTCATGTCTTCAATTAATCAGTATCTCTTAGGGTTCTTGATTTGACTCAATTATTAAACCAAATTAAACCTAAATCATAAGACAAAAGTTCATCCGTTGTTATTGTGTTTAAGGTCTTCATTGGATTGATCACCTAATGAATGAATTCAAATAATATGGGATTTGATTGAGAAATGGATTCCATTTAGAAAGAATGACAACCTATTAATTGTTTAATTAGTTGAGAGACAATTAGGCAATTAATATTGATTAAAAGTTGAGATTAAAATTGGTTATAAGAAACATTTTAATTAAGTGAGAGCTAGATAATTAGGTGTTAATTATATTCAATTAATTGTGGATTTATTTGAGAGAAAGATTCATAATTTTTAAGATGCTCACAAGTGAACAAAGGTCTAAATTGATTTAGAAATTTAATTAATTCTTAGAAAAATTGAGTTAAATGTGAGAATCCTAGTCTTTTAATTAGATTGCAAGTTTATTCATAGTTTTGATAAATTAGATTTAAATTGAGCAAGTTCAGTTTAGTTGTCTAAACAAGTTAACACTTTAAGTACCTCAATAGTTAATTCTTTAATTTCTGTTAGACGATCTTTATTCACTATTTATACAATTCCGTATACTTGTAGAGATTCACCACTCTGCAACTGCACATTTAATCATTTTTGTAGCATATGGGAATATGTTGAATGTGAGTAAATGATGGAACTTTTCTAGCTTAGTGATAAGGTAGAAAAGTAATAAATCATTAGAAGTTAAAAGGATTAAAAAAAAGTGATTAAGTAATGACTTGAATGTTAAATTTATCTTTAAACTTGAGGATACTCGGGTGATGGTGGGAACTTGATGGAAGCTACTATTTGTTTATATTCTGAATTATTTTTAAACGAGTTTTTAATTGTTTTTGAATGATTTAGGTTTGACAAGTTTTAAATTTTTTAAATTTGAGTTTTTATTGTTAAGCATATATCTAGTTGAAGTTAAAAAAAAAAGGTAGAATGAACTACTATTATTTACCTCAATTTTTAAATTAGATAAAATATTTTTTATTATTCTGGAATTGTGTTTAATTGTGTATTGAAATGGCAATAAAGTTGAAATCATGCTAAATTGGACATTTATTAAGACTTCAATGGGCAAGTTGAACTTTTTCCATTTGGGAGTCAAATGAACGGCAATCAGCAGGCCCGTTGCTGGCGTGTAGTGCGGTGTACCAATAACTAGAAACCACTTGGTCTTTTTGCACTCACCTCATGCGATGATGCTGACGGTGTGGAATAATGTATGTCAAACACGACAAAACTATACACGAACATGCACCTATAAATGCGCTTTCGTTGCGCTTGGATTATTACCATAAATACCATTAATTATCCTTTATCAATTATAATTGGAATAATTCATATTTTCTTTCTACACTTTTATTATTTTTTATATTTTTATTTATATAAATTAAATTTTTACATCTTTATTTTTTTATTTTTATTTTGTCATATATTTGATTCTTAATTTAAAATTAATGTATTTTTATTTTACTATATATTAGATTTTTAATTTTAAATTAAGGATTCAATTTATAGTAAAATAAAAGTATAGGAACTTAATTTATAAAAATAAAAATGCAGGAATAATTATAGAAAATAATAAAAATATTGAAAAAAATATGAATTATTTCATTATAATTGAATACTTGTAATTGGTATTTAAATTTAAAATTATTAATGTAAATGGCAAATCTTTGTCGCAGGACTAACCTCAAGACTTCACTTTTTTTTTATACAAAAATGGGGATATATATAAAAATTATATTTTTTATTAATAAATAAGTGAAGTACATTTAATTTTAAGAAAAATACAATTCTTTAGTACTATTTCAATGCACGAAAAAATTATTTGTTTTGCATAAATATATATATATATATATATATATAAATTTTAAATTATGAACTTTAAAATTATTAAATCTAAAATTTGATTAGTGTTATTTTTTATAATTTAACATTTATTTTTTAAAAATTTATGTTCTAGGTTATTAAATTTTATAATATTTTTATAAAATATAAAAATTATTATTTTTTATTTGATGTTCCTGGTATATGGTAGTAATAATGATTCAAACTATTTCGGAGTCGAGCCAGGTAGATCAATAAATGGGCAAAATTCTCCTAATATTTGTTTTCTCTATATATAAGACTCGAATTCGAGACTCTATTTAAGGAAATACAAACTCCTTACCACTTGACTCAACAAATATTTATAAAATTTTTACTTTAAAATGCACATATTATATTTTAATAAAACACTCTATTTCTATTATATCTAAAATATTACTTTTTTTTCTCAAAATTATATTTTTTATTTTAATTACAATATCCTTTTTTACTACATTTTATTTTTCTTTTATTTCATTTATCCAATTATATATATATATATATATATATATATCTAACCTTTTAATTTTGAAGATTTATATTTAATTAAATGCTAGTTTTAATTTATTGAAATTATTTAATTGATTATTTTAAGTCAGTACAAAATGTAAATTTACAACTAATTTATTAATAAAATTTAAATTAGAATATTTAAACTAATTTTTATTGTCAAGTAATAATTTATTTATTCAATTTCTTTGGACAAATAAATTCTATTTTGAGTAGAATAACAATCGAATCAAGCTAATATGTAAGTTATTTAACATTAATTCGAAAAAAATTTGGATTATACTTCTATTTTTGAGAATAAAATCTTAATTATTATTTTTTTGTTTTAAATTAAGGAACTTCCCTTTATAAATAGCAATAATAACAACAATAATTATGACATCTCATATCCTCTCTTTGAACCTCTCCCTCTGTTCCCTTCCGAGCCTCTTTAACTCTGTGTTGGATCACCCAAAAAAAATATATAAAAAAAAGGTAATTTATTGTCTTTTTATTTTTAGATCCAAAAATATTAAGTTTCTGGTTCACAAAATCATAGAATTGATCTCACACAATCAATCTTATTTCTTCTTTCCCCCTCAATTTCATTTGAAATAGTGAGTTTTATCGAGTTGTTATATACATACAGCTATATGAATGCACTCAATTAGTTGGCATGACCCAATTAAGATTCAATCCTTTTGCGTTAATTTTGGTTCTGGGTTTTGACTTATTTTGTGCCAAGTTTGAATCTTCGATCTCAATTTTCAGTTTTTATGGAAATGCTGACACGATCACTATTTACTTGAAGCTTTTTGGTTGCGTCTACTGAATTTTTTCTTCTTTATTTTGAATTTTGGGAACTATGAATGCAGCTTGAAAATGGGTATGGAGCAAAACAATCACGATATGGAGGAGGGGACATTGGAGATCGGAATGGGTATGATCATGCTTTTTTATTGGAGTTTGATTCAATAACTATTATCAATTCCAAATCTGATTTTCAATTATCTAATGAATTGTTTCATTTATAGCTTAGTAGTACAGTTTCTAAAAGTGGCTTTTCTTTTATTTTCATGTGTATATTTCAGAGTATAGAACTGTCTCTGGTGTTGCTGGACCTCTTGTTATACTTGATAAAGTTAAGGTAGGAAGCAGTGACCTTTTTTCTTTATAAAAACATATTGTATAATCTAATATTTTAAACTATTTTATTGCTGTAATATCTAATGAAGAGTTTGGCATTGTCTAATTCATTTTGTTAGGGTCCAAAATATCAAGAGATCGTTAATATTCGTTTAGGGGATGGAACAACACGGCGTGGTCAAGTTCTTGAAGTTGATGGGGAGAAAGCTGTCGTTCAGGTGATTGAGATATCACATTTCTGTCTTTTCCTATAGATCATTGGTTAGAAGTAGATTATGCTTTTGCCTGGCTTTTAAAACATTAATTAATGAATTTTAGCTTCTAAATTGTGACCCTTTCTTCTTGTTCTCTGAGCACTGGAAGATTGGTTTGCAATTCAGAAGAGATATTTTTGCCTTAATTTGTAGTGGATATTTATCTTTTGGTCAAGAGTGCTCAACTTTTAATCTGTTGCTGTCCTGTAAAACTAGTCCATATGTTTAACGGCAGTATGCATTTCTTGGTGCAGGTTTTTGAAGGAACTTCTGGGATTGACAACAAATATACAACAGTCCAATTTACTGGAGAGGTATAATGTTTTATATATTTTTTTATGTTGTCATATAATGCAAAAAAGGAGAATAATTGTTAAGATCATACCATAATTTGTAGTACTAAAATTGATACATGGAAGTTTCTTTAATCTATTTTGGAAAGCTTATTTAAACTATCTGCAAGCTCACATGTCTATATACCCATAGAGGATGAGGAAATGCAAAATTAAATCTAACGTTGTTTCAGCATAGAATATTCCTTTGATCAACAAGTTGGGATGTCTTTGACTTTGAATAATCACTTGTTAATTACTGGTAAGATGGTAGATTACTGATTACATTATTATAATAGAGAACTTCTAGTGAAGCTATATTGCAGAAACGTTCACCGTATGTGTACTGTTTCTTTATTTTGATAGTTTTGAACATTTAATTTTCAACAATAAAGCTGTTAACAGATATAAATGTATGTTATTTTGTCTGCTGGAGAATGCATTGCATGTGCTGAATGCTAACTGTTTGTTACTGATCAAGTTCAACAAGTATCACTTATTAGTTTGAGTATTAGGCTCTGCTTAGTTTGCAAAACAATTCTTGACTATGGAAGTACTTTTTCTTGTTTGATTGCATAATAGCAATATAAAACATGAATGATGTTATGTCTAATGTTTAGACTTTAGAGTAAACTCGAAAATAAATTATAAAAAATAAAGATCATGACTCAGTGAGAATATTGAGACCAATGACATTAGCATGTTTCTGCTCTTTGTTTTTCTAATCTACATTAGAAGAATAACTACGGACGCAGGAAAAGAGTGAGTTCGGGTGCCTGTGGTGACTGTCAGCTAGCACTATTTAACAAAGTGATATATGTATGTGCCTATGTGGTTATCTTGTGTGTTTTCTTCTTTTCCACTTCTGTACGTTGCAGAAGTCTAGGAATTAATTTTTCTCTTAAGAGGAAATGGCTTCACTTAGCTACAAGTAGGAAAAGAAAAGGGAGGGGATGAGAATGGGTGAGAACTTGTCATTTTTGATATGTTTGGGAAATTTATATGGAGGATTGGAGTGGAAAGAGGAAGAGTGTCTCTATTGTTTAGATCGAGGAGATGTAAAGAAAAGTTATAACAAAACAAATGCATCCTTTTGATTGTTCTTTTTTGCGTCTGACATAGAACATCCTCTTAAATTGAATTGGGTAATTAGTTGGCTTACGACTCGATGTTGTAAATTCTCCACCATTCTCCATATCTGTCTATTATGTTTCAGTAATATAATGTGAAATCTATTTCACATTCTGAACCATCTTGCCATGCACTTGTTATTAGGCAGATTGTTTCCTTACTCTACATGCTGTTAATGTCTAACATTATGATTTTTTTTTTTATATGTTGACAGCATGTATTGTAAGAACATACAAATAAGTGAGTCTTATGAAGGAATCTATGAAAAGGATAAGTATGTTGGAAAAAAAAAAAAGATAAATTTTCATGTGATGGATTTATTCTCATTTTCAAAATGAAGATTAAAAAATGAGATAGTAATTAGCAATAATAACTTTTTGATTCTATATTAAAATAATGAGGGAATAAAGGACTGAACAAATGTAATGAATTTCACTTTGTATGATGGCTTATAGAAGAGAAATTGCTACCCCCATTCTTTCGTCCCCCAAAATATTTTCTTAGCGAGGGATTAAGTGACTGTCCTCTTGATGTAAAAATGCATTCTTTAATGAATTCTAACAAGTTATGCAACAAATGTTCTGCAAAATAAGCTGTTTTGTTTAGACAGGCACTTGGAAAAATTTTACTTGATATCATGAAGTGAGATTTTCCTTGCCCATGTAATATTTAAAGTAGCATGGAAATGTAAACATTTAGCAACGAGAAACCTGAAAATTGATACGGCAAAATGACATATTTTAAAAACATAGGAAACATGAACGTGGGGAAAGCGTGTAAATATTGAAAACATAGGGGCATATAATAAATATTAAAAATATAAAAATATAAATTTTATATTTGCAATTCTTCATTATTATCAATCAATAGTATGATTATACATTATTTTGTTTAGTTTTGAAAAAATATAGTCTTTTTTGAATTTATTTCTTTCTTGTTTAAGAACATACTTTTACTCCTTTAGATGAAGTAGTTTCCTCAAATCATTTATATGCTCTTGTAGCCCCTTTTTCTTAAACTTCATTTCTCCTATTCTCTTTAATAGGTTTTGAAGACTCCTGTGTCACTGGATATGCTTGGTCGTATTTTTAATGGCTCTGGGAAGCCTATTGATAATGGTCCTCCTATTCTTCCTGAGGCATACTTGGACATTTCTGGTAAATAATGTATTAGAGTCTTTAATTCAATTATTGGTGCTTGTTTTATTTGTTGTATATCATTACCTGTGCTCCAATGTATCATATTTTTATTGCAGGGAGTTCTATTAACCCTAGTGAGAGAACCTATCCTGAAGAGATGATACAGACTGGGATTTCAACAATTGATGTCATGAATTCTATAGCAAGAGGACAGAAGATCCCTCTGTTTTCTGCTGCTGGTCTTCCCCATAATGAAATAGCTGCACAAATATGTCGCCAGGCTGGTTTGGTAAAGCGATTGGAGAAATCCAACAATCTTCTTGAGGTACATTTATCACTCTTGCACGGCTACTAATATTGCACATAGATATATATTTTTTTCTTAAGTGGGATGGCTAAAAGTAGAGAAATGGTTTTGTGTGCTAGGTTTAATGGTGTTTTATGATATGGTAGGTCCAAAAAAAATCATACATGATGATGATGTTAGTTTGTCTGTTTCATTTTTTTTTTTAAAAAAAATAATACAATAATGGGAACTGAGTAGTACCACACTATGATACTTCATCACCATCCCTTTCTTTAAATGGACATTTTCTTTTATTTAGTAATCTATAGTTGTAGGTTTAAACTAAAATCCTTTGGTCTATTCTTTTTCTTGAACGGAATTGTGATGTTTGATACTGATATACTAGTATTCTTACTGACTTCTAAAACAATAGTTCCTTGTAGCTTAAAACATGGAAGCCTGTTATTTCTGAGGTGGCTGTTTCATTTGAATTTATTTATC
Organism: Mallotus repandus; assembly: GCA_949671775.1. Lineage (NCBI taxonomy): Eukaryota > Viridiplantae > Streptophyta > Magnoliopsida > Malpighiales > Euphorbiaceae > Mallotus > Mallotus repandus. The sequence goes on along the minus strand of CATIWM010586477.1, from coordinate 30,922 downwards.
CTCGTTAAAGTTAAGTCTTATACTGGAAGATGAACCAACACTCTGAATTTTCAGGATGAAGAAGAGGACAATTTTGCCATTGTATTTGCAGCTATGGGTGTAAACATGGAGACTGCACAGTTTTTCAAACGTGATTTTGAGGAAAATGGTTCAATGGAAAGAGTGACCCTTTTTCTAAACTTGGTAAAGTTTTTCATCAGCATTTAACTTCTTACTGATGTAACATCTCAAAAGAGTTCGTGTCTTGTTTGTTATTATTTTCTAATTTGTTTAGATGTTTGTTCTTGAAGTCTGATTCCATCAATGCTGTCATGCAGGCAAATGACCCTACAATTGAACGTATTATCACACCTCGTATTGCTCTTACCACTGCTGAATATTTGGCATATGAATGTGGGAAGCATGTCCTTGTCATACTTACAGATATGAGTTCTTATGCTGATGCCCTTCGTGAGGTGAGACAAGATGGGGATCTTTACTTTGCATTGTCCTGATGTACATTAAAGCCAGTTTTACAATATCAGTAGCGCAAACATTGTCTATATCAGATATATAATAATCTTTCTATTTGTCTGATTGCTCAAGATATCAAATTTCTTTGAAAAATATTATAGAGTTCTATTGTTTGAAAGTAAAACTATTGTACTTTGTTCTGATAATGCATTTGAATACTTTGTAAAGTATTAAGGCGTTATCTCAAGACCTACATGAAACAAAATTGTGATTACTGTTGCAGGTGTCTGCTGCTCGAGAGGAAGTACCTGGAAGGCGTGGATATCCTGGATATATGTATACTGACTTGGCAACAATATATGAGCGTGCTGGACGGATTGAAGGGCGAAAAGGCTCCATCACACAGATTCCAATTTTAACTATGCCAAATGATGGTAATTAATTTGCAATTCACACTGGGACTTGTGGATGTCTTTCACAGTTAAAATGGATTGTTTTAATTTGATTATCTTTACATGACCAGATATAACACATCCCACCCCTGATCTTACGGGATATATCACAGAGGGACAGATATATATTGACAGACAGCTCCAAAATAGACAGGTAAGGTTAAATTAGACATTATTAAGCACAACTTGGTTTGCCGAAGAAAATATTATGTGTTTGAATCTGAGCTCAAACTTATCCTTCAGGATTCTGAGGGCTTTATTTGTGCATATTCACCTGTATTACGGCAATGAATATGCCCTTTCTGAAACAAGTGCACTAGATGCTGCAACACGACACATTACAATCTCAAATAGAACAATGTTTCATTTTCAGTATAGATTACTTAACACTCTTCAGGTTGATATCTGATTGAATGTTGATATTTTTTAATTGGCCAGATATATCCTCCAATCAATGTCCTCCCATCTCTGTCTCGTCTGATGAAGGTATGTTTAGTTTCTTATTTGAATATTACAACAGTAATGTGATGATGAGGGTATTTTTGTTGAAGCTAGACATGGAGCATTTTCTGAACAATTCTTTTTGTGTTCTCATTGCAGAGTGCCATTGGTGAGGGGATGACTCGCAGAGACCATGCTGATGTTTCCAATCAGGTCTGATTGGGTAGTTATTGTCTCATGCTTTTACTTTATGGTTTCATTTTACATTATCTTTATTATTATGTGTTTTTCCTTTTAACTTGCAGTTATATGCAAATTATGCCATTGGGAAGGATGTCCAGGCAATGAAAGCTGTGGTTGGAGAGGAAGCTCTTTCTTCGGAAGACCTGGTACTGCACTTCCTCCTTTTTTTTTCTTTTCTTGTGTGTGTGAATGTGTTATTGCATTATTACACAATATGTTCCACAGAAACTGACATGATTGCTGCTGAATCAACAGCTGTATTTAGAATTCTTGGACAAATTTGAGAGAAAATTTGTTGCCCAAGGAGCTTATGACACCCGCAACATATTTCAGTCACTTGATTTAGCTTGGACTTTGCTCCGCATCTTTCCCAGGGAGCTTCTCCATCGTATCCCAGCGAAGACTCTCGATCAGTACTACAGCCGAGATTCAGCTAATTGAGAAACGAGCTTTTAGAGGATTGCTTAATTTATTTTGGATGAGCTGCAATTTGTTTATTTGCCTGTTTAGAGATTGCAACTCTCCTCTATTTTGTAGAGTAATAAAGGGTTGTTTCCCATTTTGGATTCAAAATTTAAAGTTGTTAAGCTGGTCAAATTGGCACCAATATATTCTTCCAGCGAGGAGTGCATTCAACTTGTAATTTATTTATTAGTTTGTGGTACACAAATATGGGAGTTCTACTAATAGTGGAACCAGAGCTGCTATGCATTTGAAAGTATTGTTGTGATGCTGCTTGTATTTCCTCTGTTGTTTTGTAGTTAGACCAGGGATTCTTACATTTTTGGGGAAATGAGTTATATTATTATTATTGTTTTTAAATAATGGATGAGCTGAGTTTCTTCTGTTCACTGTTTCTGTTACTGTTGTATTCTTAGGGTTGCAAGATGCAGTAAGTACACAATTCACTTGTGAATGTTTTTGAAATCTGGTGTTGTGTTACAACTTGCATTTCAGAAGTGTGCTTAGAACGAAGGTCAATCTTTGGTAGTTGTTTTGGTGGGCGATGTATGTTAGGTAGTGCATGGTAATTTTGAAAAAGATCATACCGACTCACAAATGATGTGGGAGACTGGAGATCGCCCTTGTTATCTCAAATCCAATTCTAACTTTTTCGCATTACAAATTTTTGAACTTTGATTTGGCACATTAATATTTGTTATTTGCAATTTAAGCATCTTTCCCTGAAAAGTGAATAATTATTTGTGTTCACAAATGATGTGGGACTCTCTTGAGTTTTTCATTGTCCTCTATAGTATATATTGTGTTCAACACATCTTTCCCTGAAGAGTGAATAAATATTTGGTTGCAAAAAAATCCAACAGCAGTCCTATTTGATGAAGTACAGGGTGATTCCTTTATATATATACTCTTTAGCTATATATATATATATATATATATGGCTAAAGAGGGACCTTCAGCAGCAAAATAAAGAATTGTTACACACACCTTACTTTTCTTCAAACTCTGAATCTCCCACAAAATTTGAAGATCACCAGAATGCTGTCTGCTTGAATTTATCATTATCCTACAACTTCAAGTACCCAACATTTCGTTTTCCTTTCCCAAATATTCCACAAAACTTTTACCGCCTCCACATTATTTCTCAAGAAAATAAAAATCAGTTCATAGTTCCCGAGTTAATGCCAAAATGTATTATGTTATGTTCCAACTCAGCCTGCTTTAGATGTTCTTACAACTTTTGGCAGGACGACTGAATCAAGATTTCCAGGATAAGGAGTCCACAGTCCTAATCCTCCTCTGCTCTCTCTCATACTGTTACCACTACCCTTAAACTCGCTCAAACTTTTAACCCATTCTACTTTTGATGAATGCTCTCTTGTATGTGGATGCAATACAAACAGCGAGTTGTACTCACAATTTGGAAACATAAAGAACTTGAATGCGCCGCCTAATCTGAATACAACATAACCAAAACTCAACTGGTCTCTTGGAGTGAAGAGGTGGACCTCATTGAACCACAAACAACTGAACAAGTTATTCAGCAGCGTATGTTCCCTTACAATAACAGCTCCCTCAGGCACATCTGCATTTAATGAATTTCAGTCAATGAATAAGAAAAATTAACAAATACATTTATACAATGTTAATTGTGTGTAGCCTTCATAAATATCAAATAAATACATCATTCCATAAAGAATAATACCATACCTAATGCAACCAACATTATATTCGCTGACAATTACTCAAACAAGAAAACATTATATTCAGTGACAGTATTTCAGACGGTATTTCTCGCATAGCATGTCACCATTCAACCTATTGCATGCAAATGCAGCATAAAGGATATAATAGGCAATAAAAACGCACATAGCATTATTGCTACCTAAAGCCTCAGTTGAACCCATTGAAATATTTATGAATAATTGTGTTGTCAAAGGTTTAAGGTGCACAAGCCTAGATGTCCACTTGAGGAACATGAGGTGCACATTATTTAAATCCAAGCAAGTTATTTGCATAGTATTAACATTTAGCGAGTATCGTTTAATTAAAAAAATATCAAGAACTTCAAATCAATAGTAGAACTAGGATTAGATCAACATAAATCAGTTACATACTAAACTGAAAAGAAATTACAAGAAAAACCAGAAGAGCAAACAGTTAAATTGTATTCTCATGCTTCATTAGTACTATGAAGAATATTATGTGATTGGTTTCATAAAATTAACGCACATATGATGGTGGAAACACAACAGACCACTATAGCAAATCCCAGAATTTACTCTCCAAGCTATTCCAAATGAAATACATAAATATAAATCACTTTTCTTCTACTCAGAAATAAAATCATCATTTTCCTTCTTCCCTATAGTTAGACCAGAATAGTCCTTCATATGCCTTTATCTACCTCTTCCAAAATAGTCATTTCCACATCTACAATTATAACAGAGAAGCCCAGAAACTAAAGGCTGTTGCCCAAATGGTCGAATTGAGTGATATTGCAATATTCACCAAAGAATTAATTATACTTTTACTAAGAGTATCTCCAATAGGTTCTTCATTTGAGCAAAATTCTCTACTTTGAAGAATCAAACCAAAAAAATGGTCTCCAATACACTCTTTATATTTTTATTTTAGAGTAGAGAGTTGGTTTGTAGAGAGTCAAACTTCACTTTCTACTTTAAAATATTTCAATTTCCTATGCAAAATATTAATTGATACTTATCTATTTATTGAAAAGGTTTTTCTCTTTCATCAAACGGAAGGAAAGAATTAAATAAATAGAGAGAAATCTTATAAAAACAGAGGAAAAAAAAATAAACATTAATGTTTATTAGATAAAGAAAAATGAAGATTAAAAATATAAAGAATTTATTGGAGTTGTATAAATTTCTTCACTCTTTATATTTAAAAATTCTTTGAGATACTCTTTATTGTGCAAAAGATGCTCTTTAAAATAAAGAGTACTATTGGAGATTCTCTAATATTGTTAGCATAGTAGAATTTATGGTTAAAGCGAAATTGCAAAAATATTAAAACACATCTTGCAATACAAGAAAACCAATCAATTAAAGTAAAATTAAAAAGAAAGAACAATTCGAAATATGATATATGCATATAAATCCTTTCCTTCTACTTAAAAAGGAAAAAAAATCATCATTTCCTTTATCCCCTTCATTAGAGTGGCCCCTCATATGTCTTTTTTCCTGTTTATCTTCCTCTTCCAAAATAGTCATTGTATTTTTTTCTGTTTATCTTCCTCTTCCAAAATAGTCATTGTATTTTTTCCTGTTTATCTTCCTCTTCCAAAATAGTCATTTCACGTCTACAATTCTAACAGAGTAGCCCAGAAATTAAAGGCACCTAAATTTGCTGTTGCCCAGACAATCAAATTAAGTGATAATTGCAATATTCACCAAAGAATTACTTCTATTTTTACTTAGTTCCACTTATGGTTAAAGTGAGACAGTAAATGTAGTAAAAAACACATCATAAAATACAAGAAAGCCAATCAATTAAAGTAAAACGAACAAGAAAAATCCCACAGGCCCTGAGGCCCATTCATGCTTAAGTGCCTCTAAGGACTGTTCTTACCACTAATGGTGCTTTTCTTCAAACTCCAGGGCTCCATTCCCTCATAATAATATATTTTCATGTGGAGATCAATAAGGGGTCGGGCATATCGTTTCCTCCGCTTGTTTGCATCAGCCTCCTCGTATATACTGCGATGATGTTTGTGTTGAGCTATGGCAAATGTATTCTTCCCACGCCATAAGTATCTGAGATAAAAGAAAGCCCATATGTCAGGTATGCATATGTGTTTCTATGTATCCAGAATTGATATGTACAACCTACTCAGTAACATACTATCTTATTTAACAATCAGCACATGTCTCATCAAGCACTGTTCTGACCATCATTCAGTGGCAAGTACTAATGAAGTATAAATCCAGATTCCAAAATGATTTTTGAAGTGTACAGCATTAGAACATGAAGAAAAGTTAAGAACACAGTTGAATGTATAGCAATATTTCATATGCCATTTTGTATAATTGATGAATTGAAGAAACACCTTGAATAACTAAGCTCCACAAAATTCTCATTTAAACAAAGAAAAGATAATGCTAGAATTTCTATATTCTTACATTGTTCTTACTTGTCAGCCATCTCCCTGAAATGACAGCCAGATTACTTGAAAATTCAGTATCATTTTTTAACTAGTAGCCAAACCTTTAAATTTTAGTGAATTATGCCACAAACTTTTATTAGAATTACATTTATGGCCAAAGAAAACACAGGTAAGAGCATTCCGTACATTTCTCAGAAACTGGAACTATGTTTACCCTTTAAATTAAATAGATTGACTTTTTCTCCCACAAGTCTGCAACAATCTACACGAGTATAAATGAATTCTAGCCAAGGAATATCACTTATTGGACTTTCAATTGATAACCTGGTCTCACTATGCCGTGGCTTTTGCATCAATAGTATGTACAGATGAATAAACATTATGACAATATTAAAAAAAAAAAAAAGAAGAAGAAGAAGAAGAAAATTGTTTGGACATGAGTGGAAGATAAAAGTACCACACAATTAGTTACAGAAGGCCACAGCTTTAACTATAATTACAGCACCTGGTTGCAGCTAAATGGCTTTTTGATTAAAATCAAATGGTTTCGCTAAAAGTTAAAAAGTATCAAGTTACAAATTTTTCTGTAATGGCATCTAAAATATAAATAAAATAAATAATCAGCAAGAATATAATCATGTCGTAGTACCTTTCAAGAATTAACAATGGATCAACTATCAGCTCCATTTTCCCATCAATCCATATGCTATACTGTGCTTGAGGAAATAGTCTGTGGGTTAAAATTTTTGGAACTTTACCATTCCTTCTAGGCTCATCATAAGGTGGATGCTTCAGCAAAATGAGACGCCAAATACCAACCCATCGTCCCCCATTACTGTCCTCAATGACAGTGGCATTTTCTTTTATGAAATCAAGAGATACCTCATCCACCACCATAAGAAAACAGAACAGTTTCTTAGAACGGTCGCTTATATTTGAAGGCTGATGAGGTACATCATATCCATCAAAAATTCCAGATGCAACCACAAACCTACATTTCTTGACATATTTGATGTCCACAGAATCCATTTCAGCACCACCATTATGTATAAACCCACAATGGACCTGGAAAAAGGAATTTGTTATAGATAATAAGAAACTTAATTAAATTTATCAAGCAAGAAAAATTTCCAAATTCTTGACATCTACAAAATATGGGAAATGGTAACTTTTTTTAACATAAAAAAACACCAACTTTTCTCATTTGGCATTCACTATATAGTGGTATGCGTACCATGGAATTAGAAAACTAAGAATAAAAGGTGGAGACTTGACACAGCACAAGATTGACTTGATTTTCTCAGAGCAATTAGAATTACCTTCATGGAAGAATTTAGTTTGAAACTCTCCTCTCTTTGCGACCAGCTTGGGTGTCCTCCAAATAATGGTTGAGAGCCATTCTTCACAGGCTCGTCCTCCAAAACATATGACAGGTCCTCAACAATTTTATCAGGGGTTCTTCCTTCTGGAATAACTATTTTGTCAGGATTATTGGCAACAGGGATTTGACAACCTAACAGATAACAACAGAAACAGTATCACTTACTACAGCTAAATATAGATGAACACTTGAAAGAAGAGATGTTTCCATTGTCTTACGGTGTTGCTGGGCAACAAATCCCCACATGTTTAAAATTCCATATACCTTGCTTTCTTTGTTACAGATAGCTGCATTTCAAACAGAAACCACAATGTTAACTAATAACAATCAAAATCTACCTTTCAGTGAAGAGGACAGAATTTAAAAGATATTATCATTAAAGCATATATAACATGATTCATAATACCTATGATGTTGGTTAGCAAATCTATGAAGATACCACATGCATTTTCTGGACTTTTTTGTTTTAGCAAATTCCCCCCTGAGACTAGCAACTAAGTAATAGGAACTTTTCACTTAGGAAACCCGATTATGCAATGGCCAGAAAAAGCAATCTCAACAGGAATAAAAGAAGATTTGGATACTGGCACTGTTGCAATTGCTTCTTAATTTAAAGGAGTAATTAAGCAGGACGCAAAAACAGGCTGCTTATGGGACAATCAAGGGGCAGCCTAGCCAGAAAAATTAGCTCCCATTCTCAAAAGGTTCGAGCATTTTCCATGATCCATTGACTATGTTTTCAGATTATTAAGGATTTCCAGGCAATTTTACAGCTTTCATTGGTTCATCAAAATCCAACTGGTTCATCAGACACAGATATAATATTCCATATTACTAAGGAAAAGAAGAATAATAGCCCTGCTATGCTGACACATCTAACAAATGCGTATCCTTCCTATCATTAATAAGCTAACATTTATATAAGTCGCTGCATTTTCAAACATCACCAAATCTGGCAAACGAAGATTCATTTTGAAAGTCGGGCCAGGTTCATTGTACTAATAGAAGTGATCGTATATCATTTAACTATTAATAGGGAATAAATCTCAAAGTTTATCCTTTCCTGATCATGCTTCTCACAAGAGTAACAACAAGATTGGATGGCAAGTTGAAAATTTGAATGTAACAGCCTAAGCAATCAAGATAGATCCTTTGATTAACAAATACATAAATAATGTGAACCGAAATGGCATAGTTGGCACTAATAACATGAACCACAATCTGGTAAAAAAAAAAAAAAATGAGCATTTAAAATGAAAAGCTGCATTGTTTTATGGATTCAAATACAGAAGACACCCTGTAATAAGCAATTCAACTTTTGATGCCAAGAGAAACACAAAAGGGAACAATTGAAAATGAAAAAAGAAGAAACACATTTAATGGTTAAAAAATTACCTGAAAAAAAAGCATAAGAAGATTGGCAAGACCAAACGTGAAATAAAAGTACAAGAAGAATGAGAAACATCCACAAAATGCCAGCAACAAAAACCAAACGGATAAACCCTCTTTTCCAAAGAATTTTGATGGGATAGTCACTGCTCAACTTCTCAGAAGCAAGGAATCCACTTTCACCATCTGGGTAACCATAAAAAACATAGAAACATAAATGATTAACTTTCATCAATCGGTAACACCAGACCACAAACTCAAAACTTAGAAAAAACCAGAAAACGATTTTACCTTTAGAATACGAAGTTTGATTACTCCTGTCTCCTCTCCGGTTTAGGCGCATTGATATGGAGCTTTGGATCTCTCTCTCCATAGTTTTCTCTTTTCCTTCTTCAAGTTAGAGAATGGAAGTGCCCATTGTAACAAGTAGGGGAATTAAATAAATAAATAACAGAGTGGTAGATCTAAGAAAGTGAGCGGGAGATTTAAGGTAGGTGCTAGATCAGTGTCATCAGATGCTACTTCTTCTTCCTTCAGAATCTATGTTATGACGTGAAAAGGGCAGAGCAGGAGAAAGCTGGACTGCAGGAGAAGGGGCAGGGGCAGAATTAGAAACAGTAATATTGTTACTGTAACAAGGAACAAAGATTGCTACTATTTAACTATAATTTTAAGTCTGAATTGACTAAATTGCCCTTACCAGAAATTAACTCCCAAAAAAAGAAAGAAAAATTTCAGCTATGGCGATGGACTGGTGACGGGACAGAGATGGGTTTTAAAAACGACGGCGTTTTCAATCCTGCAATGCAGCCCTAATTTGTTAAAATTTGATACTTCTGTTCGGATTCAATTTGATTCGAACAGAGTGAAGACAGAGGTAAAAGAGAGAAGATGGAACCAGAAGTTGTGAAAGCGGAGTTAGTATTGCCAACCCATTTGAGCTTCAAGAGGGTGCAAATGTACGACAAGTACCCAAAAGGCCAAGCAAGAGGTCGCCATTGGAAGCACCTCAAGCAAATTCTTCAGGCTGAGAATTTCCAGAACTACCCTCCTGATGAACCCAATTGTAATCTTATCTATTCTGCACCTCTTTTGTTTCTGCTTTTTGCTTTTACTTTGATTTTGTGTTTATTTATGTATATATATATATATATTCAATGCAGATGTTAACATTGAATCGCCACCCTCCATGCATCCTTGCAAGAGAATCTGTGATATAACTGGATTTGAGGTATGTATGTGTGCCTCTCTGTGGATTGAGAGGAAGTTAGATTCTTTCTAGGATTGTTTCTAGCGCATCCATAAATTGATTATTAGATTTTTTCCATCTGTTCCCATATTCTCCATGGCTGAATTGAGTTCAGCCACTGGTGGATTATATCAAACTGTTGCTTAATTTATGATCATTCATGAACCATGTGTCTAGTCCTTTCTTTCAGATTTTTCATTGGTTCTCATATTTTCCATGGCTGAACTGAGTTCTGCTACTGGTGGGAATTCAGCATATCAATCTGTTCCTTAATTTGTAAACGTTCATTAACTACATATCTATTCCATGTTTTTTAATTCTATATCTATTGTTGGTCCATGAGTTGAGTCTGTTGATAATTATTCTGCAGAAATCAGTTTCTTTCTGACATGATTGACTAAATCATCTTCACATCGCAGACGCAGCACGTCAGCTTATTTTTCGTTTTGATATTCATGGGCACAGTGACTAACATTTCGTTAAGGATCTGCAATCAGATCTCTGAACTGTATTAGAAATTGCATACTAGAAACTAATTGGCGTGGAAACAAGAATGGAAGTGATAAATACCCTGATCTAACTTTCCAGTACCCTAGAAGAAGGCATTGTTGCCGTCACATTTAAATTTGAAGCTATCCTAGGGCACCCTATAGTTCATTGTTTCGCTTCTTATCTTTGTTATGTTTGAAGCTTACTTCAGTTTCAACTGTTTTTGCTTTTGCTCGAGACTTAGAACTTGAGCTGGTGTTCAGCTTGTTTAGTTTTTTATATGTAATGAAAGTAATGAATCTAGTTATAGCACTTCTTTAGCCCAAGTCCATCTGTTCCATCATAGGCACATTTAAGGTTAATTTCAAGCTCCATTTAAAATGCTATGGGACTTTATATCTGTTCACTTGCACGTGAAACCCTTGCGATCATTTCATCTAACTTTTCTTTTCCGAATATAAATTTGATATTATTATTATTATTTGCAGGCACCTTACTCTGACCCGAGGACTCACCTACGTTATGCTAGTGCTGATGTCTTCAAGCTTGTCAGATCACTTCCAAATGAGTATGTGCAGAGGTATCTTGCGCTAAGAAACGCAGCTGTTGTCCTCAAGTGAAGGTATTTGCTTGAAAAATGGTGGCATATTCCTGCATATGTTTATTCAGTGTCTTTAGCAAGTGGATGAAAAATCTGAGGATAGGTTTGAGAAAAAAAAAATGCTATATGGACATGATTCAAAAAAGTTGAATGGCATAAGTGAACTTGATGACTATTCTGTCTTGAAATGAGGGCTTTATTTTCTTTCCTTGAAATTGATTTTATAGGAAAACAATAGCCCTTTTGCCTTGTGTTGATGATGGAGTTCAATGATGCAAGTGCTTGCTCTGTTCTTCGCTGTTATGCTTATAACGATCAGAAGCAATTAAAGGATAATCACATTTTTTTATTAATAAAATAGAAGTATTCTGAATTAAAAATAGTGTGCCATTTGTGCACTTGAAAACATTGAAGTTAGAGTGCAAATATATCTGAATGATACATAAGTATCCTTACTCACTCAAAGTTCTTGGTTTAGAAATTGATGTTTTGAGAATAGTCACTTTAATTAATAAAATAAATATCTATTTGAGTTGTATAAGGACTACCACAACTGGTATACGAATACCATCTCCAACATTCAATCAACAATGGTAGTTGGGTTTTTTTAAATAACTTAACGTTGTATTTGAATGCAAATATTTGATTTAAAATTTATGATTTTAAATATCAAATTTCAAATATAAAAATTTTAATAACATGTAGTTCGATATTATTTCAAATTTTCAAAAATTTTAAATTTATTATGAATTTGTTTCAAATTCTTATTAATATAAATTATTGCAGTTGTCAAATGAGAGATTTCATCTAATTTTAAATTTGTAATTAAATCTTTTGCATCCAATCATACTATAAAAGAAAAATGAATATTAAAATAAAGAAATTAGAGTAGAAAAAATCTTGTAACTTGTAATTTTACTTTTTATCAATTCATGATCTGTGATTTGTTTGTGAGGAGTTGATATGGGAGGCAAATTGTCTAAGCTAGTTACAAATGGTGATATGATAAAGAGTATTTTAGTCAAATCATTTTTTTTTTTGGAAAAATTGCAAATTTGGTGTCTGAATTTTTCAGTTTTTTCTATTTGAGTGTCAAACATTTTTTTTGTTGCAATCGAGTGTCTGAACTTTAAAAATGGCTACTAAGTTGGTGCTTTCGGCCGATGAATTGATGATTGTGTGCGTAGATAGATGTTACAAATTGTATGGATTATAGGTTGTATGACAGTCTGTGACCATACTGACATATTGAATTCAGTTAGTATGATAGATAGAATTGCAGAGAAGTAGGTAGAATGGCAGTGACTTATGGGGATTATTGTCTCCTAAACTTGTATATATATACACCTTTACATTGAATGAAAAAATACAAGAAATTGAACATTTATATTTCTGTATTGCTGTGTTTTAAACTCTGATTACATGGTATCAGAGATTGGTTGGGAAGGGGTTTTCTGTTCTTAAGAAAATCAGAATTCTGGGTTGTTTGGGTGTGTGTGTGAGGGTGATTCTGGTTCATCACCTTCGGACAATTTTTTATCAACACCGCCAGCTCAGGGAGGAACACAGCGTGCCGACCGGTCAGTACACAGAGACCGACCACTTGAATCAGCAAGTGTGAAGGCATGTCTGTTGCCGAAAATTGATCAGGTTGATGGCATTAAACTGGCTTCTGTCTGCCCTTTCCATTTTCATGCTGAGCTGATCTGTGTCTGCACTGAGAAATCTTGATTTATGGCGTCTATTTTCTTGATCTATATCCATTTCTACAGTGAGGCGAAGAAGAACATGTTGAGAAACAACCTCACACTAATGTGCAGTATTAGGTGAGCACCCATGCAATAAGTGACCTAAAAATACTAGAGTTGGATTCAAGAGTGTTTTCGGCTCCTACAAAGCCCAACCCATTGAGCATTTGCTTTCTTTTCCTTCAACCACAAAAGCATCAACAGTAGAAATCAATAGGAGCTCCTTTGTTAGCTGTGACTTTAGTTAAGTTACGAGCTTTCTAATTTTCTTTTATTGAATTTGTTTTTTTTTTTAAAAAAGTTATTTAAAAAAAGTGTCCTATTTATTTTTCCTTTATTTATACGACATGTTTTTTTACCGCCTCACTCATTGGCTAGTTTGATCGCCTTACTAATTTTATTATTTTAATTTGGCAGGCTAAGTGTCCTTTATATTATTATATTATTGGTAGGCTAAGCCTATTGTATCTTGTGGTTTTGAGATTTGTGGCGAAATATGGCTGAGAAAAAGACTGTAGTTGTCCCTGATGTGGTTCCGTTGGTGTCCAAAATTATAGAACATAAACTCAATAGTACAAACTACCTTAATTGGAGTCAAACTATTGAGTTATATTTGCTCAGTATTTCTATGGAAAATCATTTGACTGATAACCCTCCTGCATATGAGTCTAAACTGTCTTGGATGAGAGATGATGCTAGATTATTTTTTGCAGATTCGTAATTCTATTGAAAGTGAGGTGGTTGGCTTAATAACTCTCTATAGGACGGTTAAAGAATTAATGAACTACTTAGAATTTATGTACTCTGGAAAAGGGAATATCTCTCGTATCTATGCTGTGTGTAAAGCATTTTATAAGGCAGACAAAGGTGATAGATCTCTCACCAATTACTTTATGGATTTCGAGAGAATATATGAAGAACTTAACATGTTGCTTCCTTTTAGCACTGATGTAACTATATAACAAGCTCAACGGGAGAAGATGACTGTTATGAGTTTTTTAGTTGGTCTTCTAAATTGTTGTGGAATTCAGGTTAATTTCCACCAATAATAACAAATTCACCTTGAGAACTATTGCTCAGGTAAATAGAGTGAAAACGATTATACTAAAAATCACCCCAAGGTCCAATGGTCAAGATTGCAACAGTTTGTGTTTTGCTAGCACTCGCTGCAAGTAAATCTTGAAAATTGTGGTAGATGGATGTCAAAAATGTCTTTTTGAATGAAGAGTTGGATCGAGAGGTAAACATGGAGCAACCTGAAGGATTTGAAAACAAGCTCAATCCTGAGTATGTTTGTAAGTTGAAGAAGGCGATGTACGGATTGAAGATAACTCCCAGAGCTTGGTTTGACAAGATTGCTTAGCTTCTCATCCATAGTGACTATGGAGTTACATCAATTGATTCGAGTTTATTTGTCAAAGCTCGAGAAGGGAAGCTAGCAATAATTTTTGTTTATATTGATGATCTCATCATTACAGGAGATGATGTTAATAAGATTTGCCAGACCAAGAAGAATTTATCAGTTCGGTTTCAGATGAAAGAATTTGGGAGCTGAATCACTTTCTTATATTAGAAGTGGAGAGCACAAAGGAAGGATTGCTCCTATGTCAGGTTAAATATGCAAGAAATCTTCTCCAAAAGTATGAGATGCTTGACTGCAAACCTCTTACTCTTCCAATAGAGATGAACTCTAAATTAAGTATAACACAAGACAAAAATTTGAAAGATTCGATGATGTATCAATAGATAATTGGCAGTCTAATCTATCTAACATTGACAAGGCCAGTTATTGCATTTGCAGTTGGAGTAGTCAGCTGGTTCATGCAAACTCCGAAAAAGCCTCACCTGGAAGCAATTTAGAGAATTTTGAGGTACATCAAAGGAACACTTAATCTCGGGTTATTTTATAAAAGTAAAATAGCTTACAGATTGAAAGGATATTGCGATGCTGATTATGCCGGTGATTATGATACGCGGAGATCAACCACTGGTTATGCATTTAACTTGGGTTCTGAAGTTGTTACTTGGTGCATCAAAAGACAACCACCAGTTTCACTCTCAACAACAGAGGCTGAGTATCGTGCAACAACGATGGCAGCTCAGGAAAGTACGTGGTTAGTGCAGTTGTTGGAGAATTTACATCAGATAGTGGATTATCCGGTACTTATATTCTGTGATAATCGATCAACTATTTGTTTAGTTGAGAATCCAATATTTCATGCTAGAACAAAACATGTGGATATGCAATATCATTTTATTTGTGAAAAAACTTTAATAGCAGAGATCAAGGTGATTCAGGTGAAGACAAATGGATAACTAGTAGACATTTTCACTAAAGGTCTTAGTAGTAAAAAGTTAGAAGAATTTCGAGAAGAACTAGACATTAGTTGGATTTTTGGTAGCACACTTTAGTTATCAAATTTAGGTGAATTTTTGGTAACGCACTTTGGCTGTCAAATTTAGGTGAATGTTTGGTAGCACACCATATGACAAATTGGTAAAGTTGGTTGAAGATTTGCCCATTTGCATGGCTATATAAAGTCATGCACTTTGTAAGAATTATGCATTAAGTGAGAGTAAAAACAAGTGCAAGTGAGTGTGTGGTGTCAAGTGACTAGCAAAGAAATAAGAGAGAGCAAATTCTAAGTGTGCTATGTGTTCAACGTGTGTGTGTGTGTGTGGTACTAGTGTGTGAGTGTTGTCGTAAGTGTCCAAGATTAAAAATGTTATTTTTGGGGCTTGGGTTGAATAGTATTCTCTCATAATAGTGATTTTATTTTAGTGAAAAATATTTTTAATTCACTATTTTATTGTCCCATTTTTCACGTACTATTTTATTATTTTATACACTCAAATTCAACAAGTGGTACCACTTGTTGGGAAATTAACAAAGTTGGCGCAATGAAATAATATTCACAGTGACAGAATAAAATTACTGTAGAAATAACTAAATAAATAAATATATGGAGGCTGTCAAATCGACCAATGCATGAATAAAATAGGTAGTAAAAACTGGCCATATAAATAATAATAAATGACATTAATTTTTTAACGTGATTCACCCTTCTTTTTAGGGCTACGTCCATGGGACAAACTCTGAAAATTTCTTCCACTATAACATAGTGGGTACAAGAGAGAGTCTTCTCTCGATCAACACTAGAGGTTACATAATAAAAGAGTTCTCATCAAAATAGTGACACACAAGGTGTTTCCCAAACCCCAAAATAATT
This sequence comes from Mallotus repandus, assembly GCA_949671775.1. Taxonomy (NCBI): domain Eukaryota; kingdom Viridiplantae; phylum Streptophyta; class Magnoliopsida; order Malpighiales; family Euphorbiaceae; genus Mallotus; species Mallotus repandus. The sequence goes on along the minus strand of CATIWM010586477.1, from coordinate 14,655 downwards.
TTCTCATTATTTTATCACTCATCCATTGAGACAATATTTTCAAACCCTTACAACTCTCTCACACTCATCAAAGCTAACTAGCTTTGGCTATCCTTTCTTCACAAGCTCATGCATGTGGCTTTCCCATCACAAGCTTATACTTGTGGCTTTCCCATCACAAGCTTATACTTGTGGCTTTCCCATCACAAGCACATAAAGACTCTCCCCCTCTTTGTTGCTTGTGGCTCTCCATTTTTTCAGAAGTTTTTCTCACCAAAAACTTCCACAGCTCCCATTGCATTTCATTGGGCTTGCTCTCCCAGCTTGCTTGCCCGCCTTCTTCACACCATCACTAAAGCCTTTATATAAATATTACAATGCATAAAAAACAAAGACAAAACCAAACCCCTCGACAAAATTTCATTATTTATATGAATAGTAACTCCACAAAACTTTGAGATCCACCACCAAAAGTACATCAAGGAACCATTGCTCTAATACCAATTGTTGGGAATTTCAGGACTAAATTCTAAATTTCCTCCCAAGATCCTCCTTAGTAGAATATCAAAGAATAGAGAAATAGAAAACACACAACATAAGAATTATAGTGGAAACTCCAAATTGGAGAAAAATCACTTTCGTTGTCAAAAGACAACCCGGGAGAATTTTCACTATGTGACAAATTGTTTCAATCACAACACCCTTAATATTTCTTCTTCTTCTTCTACTGTGGTAGCCATAAAACTAGGGACTTCCACAATCTTTGAACTGGAACACTCTTCCGTTTGCACCGTTTCTGCAAACAATGCTTTAACATCCCACTCTGGTTCATCCTGGTGGTGATTGCTTCTTGTTGCTGCATTACTTTGAACAGTCTTTATAGACTAGCAATCTCTGTCGTAGTGTCCTTTTTTGCTACAGTTGAAACACTCGCCATTCTGACGTTTAAAATTCTTAGATTGTTGATTGTTGCACTGCTGCTTCTGTTGAGCCCACTCCGGTTGGACATTACCTCATGTCTTTCCTCCATTCCTACCACGGGGTAGATTCTTCTTTTTGTCGGTGAAGAGCGCCACCTCTCCGGTATTTAAGGAGACTCCAGCCATTTGTTTTGCTAGAGTTTCTTGACTTACCAACAAATTCTCTAACTCTTCGATTGAAGGTTGTGTGGGCCAACCTTGAATTGCAGTCATGAAATTGTGATACTGAGGTCATAGTCTATGAATGATGATTCTCCTTATTCCGCTGCTGGCTATTTTGGATGCCTAATTCAACTTAGTAATTTCTCGACATAAGGACTTCACCTTGGTAAAATATTGTCTAATTATCATTTCTTTTTGTGAGATAGACATTAGTTAATTTTCCAACAGTTGAAGTTTGGTGTCATTCCTTTTTGAGAACCGCAGAGCAAGAGAATCCCAAGCTTCTTTTGGTGTGGTAGCATTTCTAATGTGTTCCATAATCTCCTCTTTAATGGTTGTTTTGATGGAAAACATGACTTCCCCAGCTTTAATTCTCCATTTTCTGAGATTGTCATTATCAACATATGGTGGTGGTGATGTAGTCTCCATCCCAACAATAATCTCCCAAAAATCTTGACCTTACAAGTATGACTCAATGCAAGTCCTCCACATGCTATAATTATTATTATTTAATTTTTAATAACACAGATATTACCAAATTCTGCCATAGTGACTTGGATTTAGCAGCCTAGCGTTTCACCAAGCAAATGTGATTATGAACCAATGAGCTTCACAGTTCCAAACTGTGCATGTGCAAAATCTCCCCCTTGCCGTAAATTGAAAAATTCTAAAAAAATCTTTTATGTTGTGGAAGATCAGCCAAAACTGCAACCACAGAGCATCCTTAGAATTTCAAGAGAAATGACAACCATAGCTCTGATACTACTTATTGAATTTGAGTGTATAAAACAATAAAATGGCACGTGAAAAATAAGACAATAAAATAGTGAATTAAAAATATTTTTCACTAAAATAAAATCACTATCACAAGAGAATACTATTCAATCCAAGCCTAAAAAAAATATTTTTACTCTTGGACACTTACTACAACACACACTAGTACCACATACACTCTCACGTTGAACACACAACACACTTAGGATTTGTTCTCTTTTATTTCTCTGCCACTCACTTGACACTACACACACTCTTGCACTTGTTTTTTTTCTCACTTAATGTGTAATTCTTACAAAGTGCATAGCTTTATATAGCCATGCAAATGAGCAAATTTTCAACCAACTTTAGCAATTTGTCATACGGTGTGCTACCAAACATTCACCTAAATTTGATAACTTAAGTGTGCTACCAAAAATCCAACTAAATTTGGCTAATTTTTTACTTTTTCGGTTGACAAAGTAATATTAATTATGATTTTAAACCCCCCCCCCAAATTATTAATATCCTTTAATCCATTTTGTTGAAGCCACGTCAAGTTCTTCTCGAAATTCTTCTAACTTTTTACTATTAAGACCTTTAGTGAAAATGTCTGTCAATTGTCTATCTGTCTTCACCCAAATCACCTTAATCTCCCATGTTAAAGCTTGTTCACGAATAAAATGATATTGCACATCCACATGCTTTGTTCTAGCATGAAACACTGAGTTCTCGAGTAAACAAATATCTGATTGATTATCACAATATATCAGTATTAGATAATCTACTAGCTAGTGTAAATTCTCCAACAACTGTACTAACCATGTACTTTCCTGAGTTGCCATTGTTGTTGCACGATACTTAGCCTTTGTTGTTGAGAGTGACACTATTGGTTGTCTTTTGCTGCACCAAGTAACAACTCTAAAACCCAAGCTAAATGCATAACCAGTGGTTGATCTCCACGTATCATAATCACCGGCATAATCAGCATCATAATATCCTTCCTATCTGCAAGCTATTTTACTTTCATAAAATAACCCGAGATCAAGTGTTCCTTTAATGTACCTTAAAATTCTCCGAATTACTTTCAAGTGAGGATTTTTCGGAGTTTGCATGAACCGGCTAACTACTCCAACTGAAAATGTAATATCTGGCCTTATTAATTAGACTGCCAACTATCTGTTGCTACATCACTGAATCCTACAAATCTTTGCCTTCTATAATGCTCAATTTAAAGTTCATCTCTATTGGAAGAGCAAGAGATTTATAGTCAAGCATCCTATACTTTTGAAGAAGACTTGCATATTTCTCTTGACATAGGAACATTCCTTTCTTTGTGCACTCCACTTATAATCTAGGAAAGTGATTCAGCTCCCCAAGTTCTTTCATCTGAAACTGAACTGATAAATTCTTCTTGGTCTGGCGGATCTCATTAACATCATCTCCTGTAATGATGAGATCATCAATATAAACAAGAATTATTGCTAGTGTCCCTTCTCAAGCTTTGACAAATAAACTCGAATCAGCTGATGTAACTCCATAGCCACTATAGATGAGAAACTCAACAATCTTGCCATACTAAGCTCTGGGAGCTATCTTTAATCTGTACAATGCCTTCTTTAACTAACAAACATACTCAAGATTGAGCTTGTTTTCAAATCCTTCAGGTTGCTCCATGTATACCTCTCGATCCAACTCTCCATTCAGAAAGGCATTTTTGACATCCATCTGCCATAAGTTCCAAGATTTACTTGCAGCGAGTTCTAGCAAAACACGAAATGTTGCAATCTTGGCCACTGGACTAAACATTTCATTATAGTTTAGTCCATACTGCTGTGAGAATCCTCGTGCTACCAAACGAGCTTTGTATCTCTCAATTAAGCTATATAGACGAGTCTTGATCTTGTACACCCACTTGCATAAAATGGGTTTCACATCTCTAGGGTTTTGGCACCAAGTCCCAAGTTTGATTTTCAACAAGGGCTTTGATCTCCTCTTCTATGGCTTTTCTCCATTCATCTTTCTGTGATGCATCTCAAAGGATGTTAGTTCTTTTTCTTCTTCCATTACTACAACATTAGCATACTTGGGATTTTTCTTTTTCTCCTTGGTTGATCTTCTTAACTGTATTGGTGATGCTGCAGGTTGTTCTTCTGGCATCTCCACTATTGGTTGATCTTCAGCATCTATCTTTTGATACACACTAGTCTGCCATGGCCTTTCTTGGGGTTGAGATTGTGTGACAAGCTCTGGACTCTGCTGAACTTTTGTTAACTGCTCTTCACACTTTTCATGTAGTTGTTCTACTTCATTAGAGTGAGGAAGTGCAACATGCTCTAGTGTCCACCACGATGATGTCTCATCAAATACAATATTTGGTGAGACATAGCATTTGCCAGTTGTAGGATTACATCATCTCTATCCTTTTTGGTGCTCATTATATCCCACAAAGACACATCTGATTGCCTTTTTATCAAACTTGCCACGTAGATGATCTGGTATAAATACATAACAAACACAACCAAAAGCTTTGAAGTGGCTCACCATAGGTTTTATATTCCATAACTTCTCAAATGGAGACATAAATTCCATCTTCGGCTGAGGAAGTCTATTGATTATGTGAGATGCTATTTTCATGCACTCGCCCAAAATCTCCCAGGGACATTCTTGGCATGCAACATGCTTCTGCATACTTATGCAATATACTTGTTCTTTCTTTATGCAATACCATTTTGCTGTGGCGTGTTTGGACAAGTCAATTGTCGCCTAATCTTGCACTGGACAAGATAATTTGAGAACTCATCAGACATGTATTCTCCCTCATTATCAGTACGAAGGCACTGGATTTTGCTTCCAACTTCACTTTCTACCATCAGCTTGAATTCTTTGAATTTTGTTAGAGTTTCAGATTTTTCTTTCATGAAATAAACCCAGAGATATCTTGAATAATCATCAATAAATTTCACCATGTAGTGCATACCATTGATTGATGATTGCTTTACTTTCCCAAACACATTTGAGTGGATTAACTCTAGTGGTTGTTTGGCTCTGAATGATGACTCCTCATATGGAAGTTAGTGTGCCTTTCCATACTAACATCCAACACAAACCACATAAATAAGAACATTAAGATTAGGTAGCCCTCTTAATGAGGATTTGCTCATCATCATATTCAACTTATAATAATTGACATGTCCCAACCATGCATGCCACAAGTCAGTTGTATCACCACCTTTCGTCTTCTCCACATAAGCATCTTCTGCTAACAAGACGTACATGGAATCCACCTTATGTCATTCCATTATTGGTGTGTCAACTATTTTGACTTGTTGACAAACCCTGATGTCTTCAGGGTCGAACACAACAAAGTTAGCACCACCAGTCAAATATGAAATTGATAGAAGATTCTTCTTCATCCCTGATACTCTGTACCCTTCCTTTTCGGGCTACATCCACGAGACAAACTTCAAAAATTTCTTTCATTACAAAATAGTAGGATTACAAGAGAGAGTCTTCTCTAGATCAACCCTAGAGGTTACACAATAAACCTTGACTTCTGGAAGGGATACATTTATTAGATAAAAGGTCAATGCGGGTTCTGCCCGTTGCTCTGATGCCACTTATTGAATTTGAGTGTATAAAACAATAGCACGTGAAAAATGAGACAATAAAATAGTGAATTAAAAATATTTTCACTAAAATAAAATTACTATTATAAGAGAATATTATTCAACCCAAGCCAAAAATACTTTTGGACACTTACTACAACACTCACACACTAGTACCACACATACTCTCACGTTGAACAAACAACACACTTAGGATTTGCTCTCTCTTATTTCTCTGCTAGTCACTTGACACCATACACTCACTTGCATTTGTTTTTGCTCTCACTTAATGCATAATTCTTAAAAAGTGCATGGCTTTATATAGCTACGCAAATGGGCAAATTTTCAACTAATTTTAGCAATTTGTCAAACGGTGTGCTACCAAACATTCACTTAAATTTGACAACTAAAGAATGCTACAAAAAATTCTCCTAAATTTAGCTAATTTTTTACTTTTCTTTTTGACAAAGTGATATTAATAATAATTTTAATGCTCCCCCTTATTATAAATATCCTTAATCCATCTTAATCCATTTCCTTTAAGCCATGTCAAGTTCTTCTTGAAATTCTTCTAACTTTTCACTATTAAGACCTTTAGTGAAAATGTCTGCCAATTGTCTATCTGTCTTCACCTGAGTTACCTTGATCTCCCATGTTAAAGCTTTTTCAGGAATAAAATGATATTGTACCTCCACATGTTTTGGTCTAGCATGAAACACTGGGTTTTTGACTAAAAAAATAGCTTATTGATTATCACAGTATATCGGTACTGGATAATCCATTAGTTGGTGTAAATTCTCCAATAATTGTACTAACCACGTGCTTTCCTGAGCTGCCATTGTTGTTGCACGATACTCAGCCTCTGTTGTTGAGAGTGACACTGTTGGTTGTCTTTTGCTACACCAAGTAACAACTCCAGAACCTAAGCTAAATGCATAACCAGTAGTTGATCTCCGCATATCATAATCACTGACATAATCAGCATCGCAATATCCTTCTAATCTGTAAGCTATTTTACTTTTATAAAATAACACGAGATCAAGTGTACCTGTGATGTACCTCAATTTTTGCCGAACTGCTTCCAGGTGAGGTTTTTTCGAAGTTTGCATGAACCGATTGACTATTCCAACTGCAAATGCAATATCTGGCCTTGTTAATGTTAGATAGATTACACTACCAACTATTTATCGATACATCGTCGAGTCCTCCAGATCTTTGCCTTCTGTTATGTTTAATTTAGAGTTCATCTCTATTGGAAGAGCAAGAGGTTTGCAGTCAAGCATCCCATACTTTTGGAGAAGATTTCTTTTATTTATTGAAGAGTTCTTACATTTTTGGGGTATGATCCGGAACACCGGAAAACACAAAGGACACCTGATTAGACCATTGACATTGCAAGAAGTACAACTTCTAAACCTACATTTCTCCATTGAATAATATTCCTTTGTACTGTGTACCGATGGATGAAGAACCAATTACATTACTAACATCTTCATAGTTGTTGGAAATTTCAGGAATAAATTCCAAATTCTCTCCCAAGATCCTCCTTAGCAGAATATCAAAGAGTAGAGAAATAGAAAACATACAACGCAAGAATTATAATGGAAACTCCAAATTGGAGAAAAACCACTTTCGTTGTCAAAAGACAACCCAAAAGAATTTTCACTATGTGACAAATTATTACAATCACAACACTCTCAATATTTCTTCTTGGTATGGCAAGATTACTGAGTTTCTCATCCATAGTGGCTATGGAGTTACATCAGCTGATTCGAGTTTATTTGTTAAAGCTCGAGAAGGGAAGCTAGCAATAATTCTTGTTTATGTTAATGATCTCATCATTACAGGAGATGATGTTAATAAGATCACTCACTTGCACTTGTTTTTGCTCTCACTTAATGCATAATTCTTACAAAGTGCATGGCTTTATATAACCATGCAAATAGACAAAATTTCAACCAACTTTAGCAATTTCATACGGTGTGCTACCAAACGTTCACCTAAATTTGACAGCTAAAGTGTGCTACAAAAAATTCACCTAAATTTGACAAATAAAGTGTGCTACTAAAAATCCAAGTAAATTTGGCAAAATTTCATACAATTCTCTCACAAATCCAACCTTCAGTGGTGTCTGTAAATTCCAACTTTCAATATTTAACAATATTGACCAAGTCTAAACAATGTTTAAACTTGACTGCAGTTACCACTTTTTTCATTTTATCAGCAATATTCTCAGTGGTTCAAATCTTCTAGGTTATGACTTCACCTTCTTCTAGAATCTCTCGTACAAAGTGATATCGAACATTAATGTGCTTCGTCCTTGCATGATAAACTTGGTTCTTTGCTAAATGAATAACACTATGACTGTCATAATGCACTTTGATGTGCTTATGCTCCATTCCCAGTTCACCAAACAACCCTTAAAGCCAAATTACCTCCTTTATAGCCTTTGTAATTGCCATATACTCTGCCTCTATAGTAGACAAAGCCACTGTTGACTCTAAGGTGGACTTCCAACTGACTGATGCCTTTGCAAAAGTAAACACATAACCAGTAGTTGATCAACACTTATCCAAATCACCTGCATAATTAGAATCACAATACCCTACTATACACTGACCATCTTGCTTGTCCTACTGAAATACCAAACCAACTTTTACAATGTTTAGAATATACCATAGAATCCATTTCACATCTTGCCAATGCTTCTTTTCGGGATCATGCATATACCTACTCACAACCCCAACTGCCTATGAAATATCGGGCCTCGTACACACCATTACATACATCAAGCTACCAACATCACTTGCATACGATACTTTTTACATGTATTCTCGTTCTGCATCATTCTTTGGTGACATGGATGCACTAATATTGAAATGAGGAGTAAGTGGTGTACTAATTGGTTTTGACTTCTCATTCATGCCAAAAAACCTTCGTCAAATATTCTTTCTGAGATAAATAAAGCCTCCCTAATTTCCTATCTCTATATATCTCCATGCCAAGAATCTTCTTTGCTTCACCAAGATCCTTCATCTCAAACTCCCTATTCAATTGAGTCTTCAATTTCTCAATTTCTATCTGACTCTTGGAAGCTATCAGCATATCATCAATATAAAGAAGAAGATATATATAGGATCTGTCTTGTAGCTTGCGCAAATATACATAATGATCATATTTGCTTCTTATGTACTTCTACCCTATCATAAACTTGTCAAATCGCTTGTACCACTGCCTCGAAGATTGCTTCAATCCATGCAACAGTTTTTCCAATTTGCAGACCATCTTTTCTTTTCCAGTAACTTTGAATCCATCTGGCTGAGTCATGTAGATTTCCTTATCCAAGTCTCCATGTAAAAATGTAGTTTTTACATCCATCTGAACTAGTTCTAAATCCAACTATGCTACCAAAGCCAACAAAATTCTGATGGAGGAATGCTTTACAATTGGAGAAAATACTTCATTATAATCAATTCTCTCTGTTTGAGCGTAGCCTTTAGCCACCAATCTTGCTTTGTAATGAACATTATCCTCGTCAAAAAATCCATCTTTCTTTGTATTTACACATTTGCACCCAATTGCCTTCTTTCCCTTCGGAAGACTAGTTAGTTTCCATGTCTGATTTTTTTGAAGGGACTGCATTTCTTCATTCATGGCAATCCTCCACTTTTTCTGTTCTGAACTTTGAATTGCTTCATTATAAGTGGCAAGAATGTCATCAATTGCAATTGGTTATGCAAAAGCGACCATATTAGCATTGCGAGCAGACTGTCTAATGGTTCTCTTTCCCTTCCCGAGTGCAATTGATTCATGTTGCTGTTGAGGTTTTTAGGTCTGAACCTCTTCTTCATTTGACTCTTCTTTTACCATAAGAGAGTCGTCATCAGTTTCTTTATTGGCTGGGACAATTCTGATGCGATTAAACTCCACATGTTTGGGAGTACCATCTGGCTGCTCCATTTTTTTCTAAAGTCACCTTTCTCAACATGGTAGATTCATCAAAGGTAACATCCTTGCTGAAGATTACTTTCTTTGTTTCTAGACACCAAAGATGATAGCTTTTCACACCAGAGGTGATCCCCATAAAGATCACCTTCTTTGCTATTGGATCCAACTTTGACTCATTGACATGGTAGTATGTAGTGGAACCAAACACATGTAAGGAATCATAATCTGCAGCAGATTTTCCAAACCATTTCTCCAATGGTGTTTTACCACCAATAGCAGTCGATGGTAAGCAGTTGATAAGGTGACAAGCATATACTACAGCCTTAACCCAAAATTCTCTACCCAACCCAGCATTGGACAACATACACTGAACCTTATGTAGTAATGTCTGGTTCATACGCTTTGCTACCACAATTTGTTGTGGTGTATTTCTGACGGTGAAGTGTCTGACAATGCCTTTATCTTCACAAACTTTCAAAAATGGATCATTTTTTAACTATCCACCATTGTCTGTACAGAGATGTTTGACTTTTCTGCCTGTTTGAGTCTCCACCATCTTTTTCCATTTAAGGAAAATTCCCAACAGTTCATCCTTTGTCTTCATTGTATACACCTAAACTCTCCGGAAAAAATTATCAACAAAGGTAACATAATAGTATTTTCCTCCCAACGAAGGTGTCTTGGAAGGCCCCCACACATCTGAATGTATATAATCCAAAATACCTTCACTATCATGGATTGTTGTTCCAAATTTTACCCTTGTCTTCTTTCCTTTGATACAATGCTCACAAAAATCTAATTTGCAAGCCCAAGCTCCTTTTAATAATCCTTGATCTATCAGTAATTTCAAGGATTTTTCTCCAGCATGCCCCAAGCGCATATGTCATAACCTGGTTGCTTCTGACTTTTGATCATCAGTAGAAGTTGTTACTGCTGTTGTCCTAACAATTGTACTACCCAAAAAGCAATACACATTATTTCTTTTTCGAATTCCCTTCATTATCACAAGTGCACCAGAGATTATCCTTATAATCCCATCTTTTGCCCTTACTTAGAAATCTTTTGACTTTAAGGTTCCCACAGAGATGAAATTTCTTATAAAATTCGGCACATAATGAACACTTGTTAAGGTTCTTATTGATCCATCTTGATTTCTCAAGCGAATTGAGCCAATCCCATGTGTGACAGAGGGACATTATTTACTGTGTAGACAATTCCACCTTTTAGTTCCTTAAAATCAAAGAACCATTATCTATTGGGGGTCATATGGTGGCTACAAGCTGAATCTAGCAACCATGAACTAGAACAACTAGTTGATCGTGTAGCAGCAATTGAGAGATTTGAATCTGCATCATCACATTCAGCTACATTTGACTCTGAGATAGCCTTTCCCTTTTTAGGTTTGCCTTTATCCTTTAGCTTAGGACAATCTTTCTTCTAGTGCCCTTTTTATCAACAAAAGGCATATTGACCTTTGCTCGGTCTGGACTTTGACTTCGATCTCCTTCTCTTTCCTTTATTCTGACTCTACGAACGGCCTCTAACAACAAAAGCTTCTGCTTCTACACTTGTGTTTTCTTGCTTTTCTATCTTTCTCAAATCGTAACTATACAAGGCAACAGTTACTTCACTGAGAGACACATCAACCTTCCCATGAAGTATAGTAGTTTCAAGATACTCAAACTCATCAGGAAATGATCCCACCAACATCAGAGCCAGATCTTCATCATTAAAAGTCACGTCCATATTCACCAAATCAGTTATTAGTTGATTAAAGCTAGTAATATGATCATTTATAGTGGTATCTGGAACATAGTTAAAGCGGAACAACCTCTTTTTCATGTAGAGTTTGTTCTGGCTGCTTTTCTTCAAGAATTTCTCTTCTAGTGCCTTCCACAATTTATTTGCAGAAGTTTCTTTAGAAAATGCATACTTCTGCTCTCTAAAAAGACACGATCGAATAGTATCACATGTTAATTTATTGATCATCTTCCATTCTTTCTCCTCAACATCATCTGGTTTCTTTTCCTCAATGGAAATGTCTAGACCTTGTTGAAAAAGAGCATCTAGAACCTCACTTTGCCACATGCTGAAATGGTCGGTGCCATAAAAAATTTTCACTGCAAATTTAGCATTTGTTACAGCAGTTCTTCCCAAAATAGAAGATGAAGAAGCTGTTGACTTTGATGTGGATTCTTTTGTGTTGTCTGCCATTTCTGCTACAAACTCTATTTAATAGCTGTCAATGTGGAATGACAATTAGCCCAAGAAATTTTTTTTTTGATGTGGAAAATCAGCCTAAGCCGCAACCATAGAGCATACTATAATAGGCCAAGAGCTCTGATAGCAATTGCTGTGAAATTTGGGTTAATTTTCACCAATAATAACAAATTTACCTTGAGAACTATTGCTCAGGTGAATAGAGTGAAAACGATTATACTAAAAATCACCCCAAGATAGATTCCTAGGAAAGAGTGGTGGGGTCATAATAGTCCCACTTAAAAATCGCACTCCTTAGACAAAATTTTACCAAGACAAGTAATTTAATAGCACAATAATTCACAATAACTATATCCGACAATAGCTATTAAATAGACATAAAAGAGAACACCAAAATTTAACGAGGTTCGACCAATTATGCCTACGTCCTCGGACATTACTCAAAATAATATTTCGCTAATTGAAGAAAAATTACATAAGAGAGAGAAAGAATTAATTGCCTAAATATGGAGAGGAGGCAATTTTAGGATTGGAAGGGATAATTAACAAAGGGAGGGGAGGAGTCTTTTTATAGCCTTAGGACTCCTCCCACTTTTCCTAAACTTCCAACGTGGGATTCCTAAATTTTGCCAAAACCAATAAATAGAATTCAAGTTAATTTCCATCAATAATAACAAATTCACCTTGAGAACTATTGCCTAGGTGAATAGAGTGAAAATAATTGTATTAAAAATCACCCAAGGTAAATTCCCAGGAAAGAGTGGTGGGGTCATAATGGCACCACTTAAAAACCACACTCATTTGACAGAATTTTACCAAGACAAGTAATTTAATAACACAATAATTCACGATAACTGTACCCGATAATAGCTATTAAATAGACATAAAAGAGAACACCAAAATTTAACGAGGTTCGACCAATTATGCTTATGTCCTTTGACACTACTCAAAATAATATTTCACTAATTGAAGAAACATTACACAAGAGAGAAAATTAATTGTCTAACTATGGAGAGGAGGCAATTTTAAGCTGGAAGGGATGGTTTAACAAAGGGGGACGAGGAGTCTATTTATAACATAAGGACTCACCCCATTTTTCTTAAAATCCCGATGTGGGATTTGCTAAAACCAATAAATCTCCACTTTGGCAAATTCCACACAATTCTCTCACAAATCCAATCTTCAATAGTGTCTGCAAATTCAACTTTCAAATTTTAACAATATTGATCAAGTCTAAACAATGTTTAAACTTGACTGCAATTACCACTTTTGTCGTTATATCAACAAAATTTTCAGTGGTTCGAATCTTCTGGATTATGACTCCACCTTCTTTTAGAATCTCCCGTACAAAGTGATATCGAACATTGATGTGCTTCGTCCTTGCATGATAAACCTGGTTCTTCGCTAAATGAATAGCACTCTGACTGTCACAATGGACTTTGACGTGCTTCTGCTCCATTCCTAGTTCACCATTGAAGCCAAATTGCCTCTTTCATAGCCTCTGTAATTGCCATATACTCTGCCTCTATAGTAGACAAAGCAACTATTGACTGTAAGGTGGATTTTCAACTGATTGATGCCTTTGCAAAAGTAAACACATAACCAGTAGTTGATCGACGCTTATCCAAATCTCGTGCATAGTTAGAATCACAATACCCAACTACACACTGACCATCTTGCTTGTCCTACTGAAATACCAAACCAATACTACGATGTTCAAAATATACCGTAGAATCCATTTCACAGCTTGCTAATGTTCCTTTCCATGATTATGCATATACCTGCTCACAACCCCAACTGCCTATGAAATATCGGGCCTCATACATACTATTGCATACATCAAGCTACCAACAACATTTGCATACAGTACTTTTGACATGTATTCCTATTCTGCATCATTCTTTGGTGACATAGATGCACTAAGCTTGAAATGAGGAGCAATTGGTGTACTAACTAGTTTTGACTTCTCATTCATGCCAAAACATTTTAGTACCTTCCTCAGATATTCTTTCTAAGATAAACAAAGGCTCCCCAATTTTCTATCTCTGGATATCTCCATGCGAAAATCTTATTCGCTTCACTGAGATCTTTCATCTCAAACTCCCTATTCAATTAAGTCTTTAATTTCTCATTTTCTGTCTGACTCCTGGAGGCTATCAACACATCATCAACATAAAGAAGAAGATATATATAGGATTCGTCTTGTAGCTTGCGCAAATACACACAATGATCATATTTGCTTCTCATGTACTTTTGCCATATCATAAATTTGTCAAATCGCTTGTACCACAACCTTAGAGATTGCTTCAATCCATACAACGGTTTTTCTAATTTGCATACCATCTTTTCTTTACCAGCAACTTTGAATCCATCTGGCTGAGTCATATAGATTTCCTCCCCCACTAGTTCCAAATCTAATTGTGCTACTAAAACTAATAAGGAATGCCTTACAACTGGAGAAAATACTTCATTATAATCAATTCCCTCCGTCTGAGCGTAGCCTTTAGCCACTAATCTTGCTTTGTAGCGAAAATTATCGTTGTCAGAAAATCCATCTTTCTTTGCATATACTCATTTGCTCCCAATTGTCTTTTTTCCCTTTGGAAGACTAGCTAGTTTCCATGTCTGATTCTTGTGAAGGGACTCCATTTCTTCATTCATGGTGATCCTTCACTTGTTCTATTCTGAACTTTGAACTGTTTCATTGTAAGTGGCAGGAATGTCATAAATTGCAATAGGTGATGCAGAAGCGACCGTATCAGCATAACGAACAGGTTGTCTAATAGTCCTCTTTCCCTTCCTTAATGCAATTGATTCTTTTTGCTGTGGAGGTTCTTGGGTCTGAACAGCTTCTTCATCTGACTTGATGGTTTTCCGCAAGTATACGGATTCGTACAAGTAGTAATTAAATATCGATCCCACAGAGATTGCAAATTGACTATTGTAATACTAATTGTGTTTGTTTGTTTAAACAACGAAAAAAAAAGATATTTTAAATGTAAATT
>CATIWM010586345.1:0-23454 GCA_949671775.1 Mallotus repandus | reverse complement strand
TTGTGAGGTGGAGGCGGTGGTGGCGGTGGTGAGGTGGTGGTAAAAGTGGAGGTGGTGGTGGTGGTAGTAGAGGTGGTGGTGGTGATGGTAGTGGTAGAGGTGGAGGTGGTGAGGTGGAGGTGGTGGTGGTGGTGGTGGCGGAGGTGGTTGTGGAGGTTGAGGTGGTAGTGGTAGTAGTGGTGGTGGTGGTGGAGGAGGAGGTGGTGGTGGTGGTGGAGGAGGTGGTGGTGATGGTGGTAATGGAGGTTGTGGTGGTAGTGGAGGTTGTGGTGCTAATGGTGGTTGAGAATGTTGTAGTCAATGTTAAAAGAAAAATTTGGAAAATTTGGATAATAGTTTTCTAGTTTTCTAAAGTTAGAAAATATCATAACTAAACAACAATTTCTATTTTCCAATTTTCTTGGAAAAGTTTTTTGGAAAACAGGCATTGTTTTCTAAAACTAAAAAGACCCTTAGGTTTTCTATTGTTCTATAACTCATAAAAAGTTTTATTTAAAATAAGTCTTTTGAAAACTCGATTTAAAATGTAACATGCGGTGCTAATGACTTCCACCCAAAAGTATAAAGGTAAATTATACTCAGGAGCATTATTTTAGGCATTTCCACCAATGTTCAATTTTTTCTTTCAACTACCCATTTTATTGAGGAGTTTTAGGAGAAGAAAAAGTGTGAGAAATACCATTTTCATCGCAAAAAGTATAAAAGTGTTTATTTTCAAATTCGGTTCCGTGATCACTTCTAATACTAAAAATATAAAAACCTTTTTAGAAAAAATTTTGAAAGCATTAAAAGTATCATTGTTATGAGCTAGAAAGCACACCAAATTAAATATAAAGAATCATTAACAAGCACAATGCATAATGCATTCCACCCAAACTAACAACTCTAGTAGGTTTAAATAAGTCCATGTGAATTAATTCTAAGGGCTTAGATGTGGACACTCTATTTTCGAGTTTGAAAGAAGACTTAGCTTGTTTTCATTTTTTGTAAGCATCACAAGTCTTGTTATTAATGAACTTGAGTTTAGGCAAGCCATCTACAAGTTCACTTTTGCTAAGTTCATCAAACAACTAAAAATTAGCATGTCCTAATCTTTTATGCCAAGTCTAAGTATCATGGAAAATAGACACTAGGCACTTAAAGTATTTGTTATCTACTTTATTCAAGTCACTAATATAGACATTGTCAACTCTTTCACCATTAAAAACTACTTTGTCATCATGAAGCCTACAAATAAAGTAATTTTTAGGATAAAAGGTTACTTTATTTTTAATGTCATATAATTGACTAGTGCTAAGCAAATTATCTCTTAGAACATCAATCAATAACACATGATGAATAGAGAGAGTTTGAGGGTTACCTACTTTGCCAATTCCCACTATCTTCCCTTTAGCATTATCTCTAAATGTTACACTTCTTCCATCTTTTGCCTCAATGGTGGTGAATTGGCCTTTTTCTCTCGTCATGTACTTTGAACATCCACTATCTAGGTGTCATTGACTTTTAGTCTTGGTGGACTTCAAGCACACCTACATAACAAGAAATTAATCATTCTTTTGAACCCAAACCTTAAGTGGTTGAGATTGGTTAGTCCCTAAATAATCCAAAGGTAACAATCACAATTGTAATCTCCTATAGTAACATATATTGCTAGTATGTCCAATGATCATGCAACAGAAACATCTTACATTTTGTAAACTTATTGAATCTATAGCCATATGAATGCTTCATATTTGCATATTGTACATAATTTCCACTAGGCACATTACTTCTATATTATGTATATAAATATTATGTATGTCTCCAAAATGACTTGAATGAACTCGAGGGTACATGAGACATACATTCACATATACAAGTGTTTATATGAAGTGATATGCTTAGGTGTGTATTTCTTGGCTTAAGCTTTGGACCTTTGAGCCATAGAGTGATGAGCCTTAGGAGGTTTAACATTGCCGCTTGGTGATTAAGACTTCTTAGCTTTAGGAGCTTGAGTCTTATCACTTTCATTAGAAGCTAGAGAAGCTTCATTTTTAGCTTTAACAAATTTTGTGTGAGTTGATGATGAGGAAGCTCTATTTGAATACCATAACCCATAGGTATTACCATGAAGTTTTTGAGAATCTAAATGCCTATTAAGTGTGTGTGAGCGACCTGAAGAAATTATGGTTTTTCAAATTTTGGTGGCTTGTTTACCGGGTGACATTCTGTTCCATTTTTAGGACAAGGTCATGTTTGGTCTCAAAAGGACACAAGACTTTTGTGTTTGTTTGTGGAGTCACCACTTGATCACTCAAGAAAAGTAAGCGACAACAGCAGGTCACTCAACGAGTATTGTCCCTAGCAGAGATTCTAGGCTCGGAAGGTCACATCTATTTTTTGGTTATTTCTCATTATTCAATATTTATCACATGGCTACTGTATTACTCTAGTTTCAAAATGATAGTTTATATACATACACATAATATATAATAAATAGAAAGTAAAGAAATTAATTACAATTATTTACATCATTTTCCTAGTAAATATATCAAAAAGGAAACATTGTAGAAAAGTAAATCTAGCCCTAGATCTAGAATACACCTGTAAAATTAGGGTTAGCACAAGTTTATATTTTCAATTCATCGACAGAATATATGAATTTAGCAGAAAATAGCAGAATAACATAAAATGCAATTATCACATAGAAATAACATGGAATGATGAGATTCATGATAAAATAATAATATTTTCTAACAGCCTAAAATATAAAAGTAGAAAAATAAATAGAACAATTGAAAATACGTTATTTTGATATCATTGGACCAAAAGAATGAGGCTCTGGCCGTGAATGTAATGAAAATGCAGATTATGATTACAGATTTGATAGTTTTGAATTTGGATAGTTTATTGACGCTATACTCAAAGTTATAGTAGTCATAAAACTCTAAAAATGATAGATTCCTTGTATTCACTATAACTCGAGTACATAGTTACCAAAAGAAGCAATTTTGATGCAAAAAATGACTATGAAATGTGAAAAATATGCAAAATGATGTTTTGATGATGAAAATGATAAATGTAAATATGAAATATTCGTATTTTGATAAAAATATAGATTTTGAGGTGAAAATGATGAAATTGAGGAAATTGCATAGGAATTCACAAAATTATTAGGAGAATCACATTTTTATCTTTTAGTTGAATTAGAATATGTAGGAAATGTTGTTTTTGATAAAAATACACAAAAATATGAATTTGATAAGAAATATCAGAATTTGCATTTTAATAATGTAGAATATGATATTAATATGATTAAAATGAAAATTTGATAAAAATCACATCTATTAATGAAAATGATGCAAAATGCACACGGAATAGTAAAAAATGCAGCTTTTGTTAAGAAAATGATTTTATTTAGAAAATCACATTCTTAGCATAGAAAAAATGGAAAATGCAACAAAAGGAAACAAAATCAATAAATGAATATTCACAGAGTATGCAATACAACCAATCTCACCACACAGGAACACAATTTTCACAATTTATTGGTAGCATGAAAATAAAAGAGAGAATTGGAGTAAAATAGAAGAAATGTAAAATTAGTAGAAATTAAACATGCAAAAATAATTATTTTGGTCATCAGAGCATCAATTAAGCTCATTTTAGAAATCGAAAGCTTTATCATTATGTATCTTATGTGTGAGTTATCTTTATCAAAATTAAGTGAAAATCGTGTATAAATGCAAGTCTTGTTACATTTAGAGCGTGCTTTGACAAACATAAGATTTAGTTTAGTGAAAAATGAGTTTTAAAAATCCTAAAAGAAAAGAAAATGGAGAGGTTTTAAGTGTTTAAAGGTTTTCCTAGTCTTTAAACTAGTAGAGTTTCATTGAGATTTTTCCAAAAAACCCATGAATGAGGTAAATAGTGTTATTTATAAACATATGTATGAGAGAGGATTTACGCACATTTTCACACGTGATTCACGTGCATCAATGTGTGATTCACGTGCATTCATGAGTGATTCATGCGCATCAGTGTTTGATTCACGAGCATTTGTGCGTGATTCCAGCTACATGTGATGTGTGTATGAGTAAAAATCAGGTTTTGTGTGCATATGTATATAATTCACGTGCATAGGTGTGTGGTTCATGCACTCTCCCAAGCTTCAATTTTATAATTTTTTTACTCAGAATGGGTTTTTGAGATTTGAAAGGATGTTTTCAAACTTTTGATTTGATGAACTAATGATCGTTTTAAAAAAATCTCGATCTAATCTAATAAAATGAGTCTTAGCCTATTCAGTTACATGTTCGAGTAATGATCTCATGACGATCACCTAGAGCATGTGACTTCCTATTCCAACATTTTAGTTCTCTAGATTAGATCTTAATCAATTGAATAAATAATAAACTCATAATCTTGAGAGTCTGGTTTAGGGTTTAGGTGATTTAGTTCTTCAGTTTAGGGCTTTTACATTCCTAAGCAACATTAACATATGTTCTTACACTGATTTCACAAATTATTATTATCATTAGACCATTTTTGGGGTCTGTCAAAATTAGAGGCATGACAATGTGCCTTTTCCCTTTTAAATTTTAGAAATAGAAGTTTTTAAGTCTAAAACTTCTTTTAAAAGCTTTTCATTTTCATTTTAGCTTTCTTAAGTTCACATTTCGAAGGAGTAGAAGCTTTCAAATCTTTAGCATATTGCTCATTAGACAAAATGACTTTTTGAAAATTTATTTTTTGAATTCTCTAATTCTTTAGACTTTTTAAAAATCTCTAATTTGTAAAGCCTTTTCTTTGAAAGTAAATTTTTGCATTTGATCATAATTTTGCTCACAATAGAGATCTCATCATCATCATGATGATCATGATCATTATCACAATCATCATTAAAGTTATCACAATTATCATAAAAAGAGTGAGAAGTAGAGGGTACCTTTTTATTGTCCTCAAAATCCATAAAACAAAGGTTGGCTACTTCTTGTTGCTCCTTTTCCTTCTTCGAATTGAAGGAGTCATCTCATGTAGTTTTGAAGGCTTTCCTTTTATTCTTTGCTCCCTTACTCTTAAACTTCAATTTAGGACACTCATTTCTAATGTGATCTAATTTTTTGCATTCATAATAAGACTTCTTTGGTCTTCTTCCCATTATTATTGTTGTTGTCTCTTTGCCTTGAGAAATTCTTCCTTCTCAATAGCTTCTTAAAGCTTTTAGTGATCATAGATATTTCATCATCATCTTCACTAGAGTTAGCAAGACTCTCATCATCACTAGCTTATTGGATTGCTTTTAAGGCAATTCCTTTTTTCTTCTCATCCTTCTTTTCTTTCTCATCCTCTCTTTGCTTCAAGGTGAGCTCATGTGTCATAAAATTTCCAATAAAAATATAAGTGGAGAGCTTTAATAAATCATGAGTTTCTTCTATAGAAGTGACTGTAGATTCTCAATCCTTCTTAGATAGGATTCTTAGAATCTTTATGTTCACTTCCTCCTTTGTGTAATGCTTCATAAGCATCTTTAGTATGGTGAGGAGTGCATTAAGTCAGTTGGTCATCTTGGTAATGGTCTCTTGAAGCTTCATCTTGAAAAGCTCATATTCATATACATGAAGTTGAACTTTCTTGCTTCTTACTTATGTGTTGCCTTTACAATAGTTTTCAAGAGTTTTCCAAATTTTCTTTGTGGATTATAATATTGTACCTTGCCTCCTTCTTCTTTTGACATGGATGTAAGCAAGATGGTCATGACTTTCTTATTTTTATGGTTCTCATCCTTTTACTCTTGTGTCCATAGGCTTCTATCAATTGTGAATATGAAATTTTGGCTTTAGAAGGTTCTCAACCATCTAGCACAACATCCCACAACCTTATTAGATCACTATCAAGATAAAGTTCCATCTTGAACTTCCAATATGGGGTTGTCAATACTATCAAAGAAAGGATCTTAGAGAAGAAAAGTTAAAGGATTCACTCTCCATGATTATAGCTTCTTACAATGAAGTACCAAGAATTTCTTGCAATGAAGTACCAAGAAGTCAAGCTATGATACTAAATGAAAAAGGCTCTAAAGGGGGGGATGAAAAAAGCTAATTAAAATTTGGAAGAAAGTTATAAGTGCATATTTTGTGCTTAATTTGAATTAATATTTAACTAATTTTACTTCTTAAAGTGTGATTATTTGGTTAAAAATAGTTAAAAATGTTAATTTAGGATTTTATTTAGTTATTCATTAGTTCTGCATAATTTTTATAGATTAGGTTTAGTTTTATGTTTAATTTTATATTTGGTTAAATTATTTAGTTACATATGCCTCGTATTTTGCCTTATTATTTGTAACACTGAATGTTATCTTCTTGGCTATCAATATCATTTCTACCTCAAGTGTCATCAGAATCACTCCAATTCCTATTCCGAATTGATTCATAACTCCATCAAAGTACATTCACCATCCCTGTACCTTGATGGCTAAAGTGATATCATTTGAAAATTCAAGCTCCACTTCTTTTGTGTCAAAAGTAGAATTTAAGGTCAAGAACTTTATGATTGTCGTTCCTTTTATCATGTTCTTTGTTAAGTACTCAACATCAAACTCTGTTAGCAACACCAACCATCTAGCCAATTTTCCCACTATGATGGTGCTTTGTATAAATAATTTATCGGACCTATTTTTGAAATTGCTTGAATTTTATAGTGTAAACACCCGAATTATTTTTAAAATTTTAAAATATATTTTAAGACTTGTAGTGTTACTAAATATTTTAGTAAAAATTGAGATTATTATTTTGTGAAATTAAATTTGAATATTTTGTGATGAGAATTATTTAATTATTATTTTATAAAAGAGTGTAAATTTTATTTTAATAAATTTTTTACTAAATATTATTTTTTATTTTATTGTTTATATTTTTAAGGTTGAGAGATTGGTGATAAATTAGTATTATTATTATTATTATTATTTAAAAAAAGCAGCATAAATTTTTTTGGGAAAATTTTTTTCCCTTTCTTTTCTTCTTCTTCTTCTTCTTTCCTTTCTCCCTTCCGCCAATTTCGACCAGCAGACCAGCCACTGCCACCGCCGTGCCTCTCCACTGTCGCCACCCAGGTCGCGCCTCCCAGCTCATCAATAGCAGTCCAGCAGCGGCCAACCACTGGTCTTCTCTCTCTCTCTCGGTTTTCTTCTTTTAGCCGGAACTTCCAGTGGCCGCCGACGAAGATTCCGACATCAAATTATCGCGATTCTGGTGTCATTGGGTTCCTCTCCTTCCAAGCTTCTCAAATCTACCTCCAGTTTCTTTGATCTTCTTCCAGATCAACTTGAAACGAGGTAAATGCATTTTTGAGTTTTTGTTAATTTTGGGTTAGTTAAGTGAGTTTTAGGTGAATTTTTGAGTATTAAAGTTGATGTAGGGATTGAATGCTATGCAAAAATAATTTTACTATAATTTTTGGAATTATTTTTAATTTTTGGAAATTTTGGTTCGGGTTACTATTCCGAGCCTAAAAATTTTAATAATTTTAATAAATACTATATATTATTTGGAGTAACGTTTGTGAAGAAAATTTTGTAAAATTAATTATAGATAATTTATTATGATTTTTGGAAGTAATATGTGAAAAATATAAATTTTAGAGAAAAATTGTGTAATTTGAATTTTGATTGATTTTTGGTAAATTTATAGTTAATTAATATGTATAATGATAATTTTTATTATTAGAAGGTATAACTTAATTTTATTAGCTAAATTAGTATTTTTGTATATTATGTTGATTTTAGATTAATTTCCAGAAATAATATAAATGTATATAAATATTATAGTATTTAATTATTTGATGATTTAATTATATTAGAGTTAAAATATATTTTTATGAATTTCTGGAATTTTATAAATAATGAATTTGAGTATAAGTTAGAATTTTACTATTTATTTGAAAATAAATATATCTTATATTTTATTTTGGAAATAAATTGAATTATGGTATTTAAATGAGATTTTATGATTTTTGAAAAATTTGTCGATTGTTGGGAATTTGGAACTCGGTCGGATTTGTGTGTAGTTCGGGAGTTTGACCTGAGTGTGGTTCTATGTAGTGTATTCGAAGTGTGTTTTCGTGCAGGACCGACTCTACTTTTAGTAGTGAGATGTCCATTTTACAGAGAAAATTTTGCCAAATTTTTGGTAGATTTCTCGTAAAATGTGACATCAGCTTGGGTCGAAATTCTAGTTTTAGATGAGTCGTGTCTTAGATCGAGTCAATTCCTTCGTTTCATGAGTTTATTAATTTTTGAGAAATTTCATGAATTTAATTATTTTATTTTACGAGTATATTTTAAATAAATATTATTTATTTCAGAGAACTATGGGGCACCAGCAGTAGCACCAGGGCAGTAGAAAACGCGTCGCCCAACACGCTCAACCTGTGAGTTAATTTTATAAGATGTGTGTTGTGTGTGTTTAAGTGTAATTTTCTAACAATTAAAATAAAGCATGTTTAAAAAGAAAAATTATTCGGTATGATTTATTTATTGATTTAATTGTTTATTCATTCATTATTTAATGATTTATTTATTTTTATTTAATTATTTATAATTCAAATTGATTTGGAGATAATAGTAGAATGTGCTACCTGGTGGGTATCACTAGGACCATGTGCACATGGATAATATCTTAGTATATGATTAATATGTAAATGATTAGAGTTAGGTTGATGCATTGCTCTCGGACCGGTAAAAGAAAAGAAAAAGGGATGTAACACGATTGATATATTTCTCTCGGGACAGTAGTCACTTGGATTAAGAGAGCCGAAAGGCTATTACAATAATGGTTTAGGGTTCTACCAGTTTTCCACCAAAATAAATATTTTAAATATTTTTATACGAGGATTTCCTATTAAATTGATTTAAGAAGTTTTGAAAGGGACTCGATATAGATATTATCGAGAAAAGTAAATGATTTTAATAATTATAATTATTTTATTCTATTTTATTTTAAAAAGGGTTTTAATAAATGGTTTTTAAAAACATCATGCATTTTATAAAATTGATTCACTCAGTGAGGTTTGATTCCCCTCAACTTATTTTTTTCAGGACCTCACAGTCTATCTACTAGTATTCCTCATTTGTGCCAAGTTCGTTTTTCGCCGGCTGCATTATGTATGTTAATTTAAATTGTGTACTGTGTAATTGAATTCTAGACACCGCAGTAGTAAAATTCAAAATATGTATTATTTGGTATTCTGTATATATCTGAATTTTAAATGTTGTATTTAAAGAATATTGTTTTATGCTATTAATATTGTGCATTATTAATTTATTGTTAAGTGTATTATTTTATTCCGTGAGAAATTTTTTAGGCTTGCTACGGGTTTCGGTTACTTTATATATCTCCATTCCCTAGTGCCGGTCACGAACCTTCGGTTCGGGTCGTGACATATAGGACTAAAAATAGAGCCTTAATTTTCTCATAGCCCGTACCATTGTTGGGCATATTTGTTCAACCTAGTTGTATCTCTCTTCATATAGCAGCATTTTTTTGCTTAAGTAATAAATGGCATGTTCCATCCTTGTTTCTCTTTCTTAAGCCAACATGGCACCAATTGCATTCCTTTCAATTGCCAAGTATAAAGTTAATGGTTTTCAGGTATAGGTAGCTTCAACACCGAAGGATTTGCAAGGTAATCCCTAATTTTTATCAAAGGCAACTTGAAACTGCTCATTCCGTTCTATAGGCTAATGCTTTTTAAGCAATTTAAAGATTTGGCTCATACACTACTATTAACTTGGCAATGAACCTATTAATGAACTACAATTTACTTAAGAAACATATGATTTTCTTTTCTATCTTTAGAATTACTATTTTTTGATTGCTTTTTCCTTGTTTCAATCTACTTCAATTCCTTTATGACTAACCACACATCCTAGCATCTATCCTAAACTTACCTCAAGTACGCATTTCGTTGGATTAAGCCTTAAATTATACTTTTTACCCTATATAAGAATTTTTTGCCAGCTACATGATGTCTTTCCTAAGTCTCGAATCTTACCATTGTATCATAAATATATACTTCCACTTCCTTGTATATCATGTCATGAAACATAGCAGTGGCCATTCTTCAATACGTTGCACCTGCATTTTTCAACCTATATGACATTACCTTGTAACAATATGTTCCCTATTCAATTATGAAAGCAGATTTGGCTTTGTCGATGATGGCCATGAGAACTTGGTTATACCATAAGAACCTATCCATAAAATACTACGTTGCACAAGTAGTAGTATTATCAATTAATATATATATATGAGGCAGTCGAAAATCATCTTTCAAACAAGCTTTGTTTAAGTCCTTGTAGTCTACTTATACTCTTATATTCCCATTTTCTTTGGTACTGGCACCATATCGACTAACCATTTTGGACAATCAACTACTTCTAGAAACTTGGCTTTGATCAATTCGGCAATATCATCTTTTACCACTTGAGCTTATTATAGTCTTAACCTTCTCAGTTTTTACTTAACTAGCTTGCACCTTTCTCTAATCAGGATGTAATGTTTTGCAATGTATCTATTGATGCCTAGCATGTCATCAAATGTCCATGAAAAAACCTTTGAATGTTTTATGAATTTTTTTTCTATTTCTCTCATTTCCTAAGGGGTAACATCCTTTGAAATATACAAAATGTGTGGATTATTGTTTGTGCAAATGTTAAATAGTTCAATGTCAATGGAATGAATGTCAAATATTCTTATGTATGATTCAATAAAATGCAAATCACCATCAGGAAACACATCAAACAAGTAGTTTGATTTCATTACATTAAGCTTAGTGTTCAATACATCATCAAACTCAAACATACTAGCAGTATAGACATCATCATAAATAGAGACTTCATTATACAAGACATCATTTATACTATACTTTATTAATATAGTGATATTGGTACAACTTGTAGCTTCAGCTTCCATCTTTAAATTCTTGATCGGTTCCTTAATCTGCTTTTCAGTAATCTCTTTTTATACCTTTGGTTTCTTCTTCTTAGTCCCAGTAAAGTTCACCACATCAATAAAAATCCCAAACCCTAGTTTCTTACCCAAATTGCTTTCCCATTCTTCGTATTAACTTCGATGCTTGTTGAGAGAATTTTCAGAAACAAAAGTAGTCTACTTTCTAGTGTCTTTGGTAGGATCATATCTTAATCCGTACTTGTTTGTTTGGCCTATGAACTTGGGAAATTCAAAAACTCCTTCATGCTTCTTGCCCAAACTAATTCCTGGTAATTACTGCACTTTCTTTATCATTATAGCAACTTTTGGATCAACCTAATCTTCACTAATCGTTAGTACTTAAAATCCTGGAGGTACTACATTTAGATAGGCATATTTGTTTTAGCTTGGATAGATTTAATTTTCAAATGTATTATAGAAGGTACACTCCTCAATGGATGGAACCATGGGCATCCTAATAACAGAGTAAAAGTATGAGGGATGCCTAGGCTAGTGAATTCCACCACAAACTCAATTTCCCCTACTGTGACCATAACGATGAAAGTGCCAACCACAAGGTTCTTCAAATCATCACAAGCTCGGATCATTAGATTAGAGGTCTTTTAGTCATCAACACTCAACCCAAACTTATGTAGCAACCTTAGAGGATAAACATTTATGGTAGATCCATCATTCATCATTACGTAAGTGATTTTCTTTGCTTTGATAATTACTTGAATGAATAGAGGCCTATTGTACGTTCTTCTTTCAAGTGGAAGATCATTATTAGAGAAAGCAATTGCATTAATAGGTGCTTGAATCAAGGATGCTACCATATCACTTTGGGAAGTGTCAGTTGGTATTTTAGCATTATCCAAAGTATGCTTGAAAGCATCATGGTGTTTCTTTAATGCCATAAGCAAATCCTAAATGATAACTTAGGCTTGAATTTTCTTGAATTATTTTAACATTATATCATCTTTTTCAGTTAGCACCATTGATTCATTTTCTTTAAGAAATTCTTTACCTTTTACCATGTCCTTTTTTTTATCTTTCTCAATAGACTGGTACACTCTTCCACTTTTAGTGACATGGTCAACCATTGTTCAATTTTAAGGATTCCATCTTCATCCTAAATGTCAATAGTTTCCTATAGGCTTTATTCGCTTTCCATTTATATCTTTTCCTCCTCAGAATCATACCAAATGTCTATATACTTGACTTATGGTAGGTTTTGTAGCTAGATTGTTAGTATCCTATCATCTTCATTAAATTCTTCTCCTAATACTTAGCTTAATATCCTTAATGCATAAAACTAAGGAAGGTGAGACATAATATTTCATCTTGTAATCATACTTCCTAGAGGGTTGTCTGGGCAAATCCCAAATTTTATCTTCCTTCTTTTTTGTAATAGTCTTATCTTTAGAGTCAAAACTAGATGGCCCACTAAATTCTTTAACTTTGCCAAGTATACATAGAGCCATTTATTGTATCCTCCCTACTAAGATCATATGAGGTTAGAGCACATAAAGAACTAAAATGTACTCATATATGGAAGGATCCATGCTTTATCTTTGCTCGAATCATATAGCAGATTTAAGAATTCAACCTCTTGCACCATCAAGAATTCCTTCTCTTCCTTTATAGTTTTTCATCTTCAGTTTTTTAAATATATTAGAAAAATTGTTCAGACAACTTTGAAGAGACGATATAGGTTCTTAGCGGTGGTACATTTTAGTAGTTGGAAAGAGGGTTAGTTTTGACATTAGGGCATTTTTCAGGGTCTTCAATTTTCCCATAATTGATGCGGTCTTTGACTCAGTTATTTAGGGTAAAACAATTGTCTATTGTGTAGCCAAGAATTTGGTGGTAGTAGCAATAAAGGTTAGTGTCGATATGTGGTGGTAAAGGGTTTGGTAGAGGTTTTAGTTCAAGGGGGCCTATGGAGATTCTTTTGTTATAGTATTTGGAATACTTTTGAAATTAACAAGTTAAGGTTTAAGAATTGTCTGATAAGATAGTTAAGGGTGTTTACAGCTAGGTTTACATTGGTTGTATAGGTTGACTTAGTTTTCAATAGTGTTTTTAAGTTGTTGGGCTTCTTCATTTATATTTCAAATTTTGGCTTAGTGAAGGGCTCTAAAATTGGGGTAATAAACAAACAACATTTATTTTCTAAAGTGAGGCAGTGCTCTCTTAATCACTATTTCAATCTTTCCTTCCTCTATAGGTCTATATCTCATCATGGCTGCTTTTCATCTTGCTATGTATTTAGAGAAACTTTCATCAATCTTCTGCTTGGTTATTTTAGGATTACGTCCAGTAGCATCCAACTATGTGTTATATTCATATTGTTTGATGAACTTTTGAATGAGAAACATCCAATCATTCTTGATTTCATCTTCTAAATTAAACAACAAGCCCTAGGTCCCTCTTCAAGTAAAGGAAAGAAGCATTTCACAATTTATGATTTAATTAGCTTTGTCAATGCCATAAAGGTAGCATATTGCCTAAGGTGCTCCATTGGATCTCCCATACCATTGTACTTTATAAAATTAGGAAGTTTAAAATATTTTGATAGTAGCTCTTTTTTTAATAATGTGAGATTAGTGTAATCTCGACTCTTCGTGACTTTCTTGTCTTTTAGAGAAAATTCAAGTTGTATCTTCATACTAGCCAGTATCTTGACTTCCTTTATCAAGTCAGAGTTAGTCAGATTGATTGGTCAAGCAAGAGGCAGTGGCGACATTCCTATTAAAGTTTGATAATATTTATCATCCTCTTCAGTTGGAGTTGGAGTGTGCATAACACCTTTCCCTTTGTTAATTTTTGCATTCACTAAACCAGAAGCTTCACCATGACCATCCTTGGCATATAACATTTATTTTATAGTAGTTTTCATCTCATTTTGGAGAACTTCAACCAAGGTCCCATCGCTGATTCCTTTATACTTTTTTTGCGCTAGGAAGTTGCTCTTGGTTGGATTTAGCCATGTTGGTGCTAGGATTGAAACTTATGCAGTTGGTTACTTTGTGCATATAAAGCTTTCTGGAAGCTATTTTTTATAAGAAATTCAGGGTTAGGATAAAAGAAAACATGTTGTGAATTCATGATATGTAATGAGTTGCAAAAACAAAAGGTTAGCATGTATATATAATGTAACATAACTTTCATGTGTAATGCATTATGGATGCAAGAAAATGTGAGTTAGAATATTCATCTTATATGTATGTATGTATGCATTAAAAAGAAAGGAAAACAAAATGAATTAACGGTGTTAATGTATACCTACAAAATGAACAAACCAAACATAGACATTCGCACCCTTCTAACCTTATCTCTCCATATGGTAAAGTCTTTTTCCTAGGTGGGTTTTGATCCATAAGTCAACAGGGGACGTTGGACCCGCATTTGAACCAAGCGATGTTGATTTGCTATGATAAGATATAAATGGTTCATCAATGGTTGAGCTTCATATGTGAACTAGGTAATATATAATGTCGATATGAAAAGCATTTTGTCTAAATTCAGATGATATCCACAACATTTACATGTCTATTTGCAAAGGCTATGAATGGCATAAAAAGCTTGATTTCAAGTTAATCATATCGACATTTAATATGTTTATAATGAGACATATGAAATTCATTTAAAGATTAGCCACTCGTCTCTTTTAAAGCAATTGTATGCCATCTAGTTAGGTCTTGATGTGCCTATTCGATATGAAAGGTATAAATAGGTAATATTTCATAATTTAAAATGTTAAATGACAACATAACTAAGAGTTGTCATAGGTTGATTAAATTAGGGCGCGATTTGCATTGTTCCTCATGCATCGAACTCACGTGAGGCTGATAGGAATGACAATAGGCCTAATAAAAGCAACCCATGCTGACTAATAGGGTGTACTCATTCGGTAATAGAAATTAGGAACATCACTTTATTTGTAAATTTTAAGCTAAATAGGCAACATTAAGACATGTTAACATACAAAAGATAAGTGGGACCTAGGGAAAGTTACTAATGGCTTATCTACATAGGCTGAGTCAAGATAAAAAGCTTAGGTTCCTTTAGTGAGATGCTCCTATTATAGACTAGAATTACAGGCCCGGTTAGGCAGGCCTAACATATTTGGCATACTTGAGAGATAATTGCCCCCCTTAAGGATTTAGGTACAAGCCCTAGTCAAATGAGCCCAACAAAAACCCTTGAGTCAAGTTTAGGCTAAAGGTGACAATACCAACTTAATCACCCTAAGACTTGAATGGAATCATTGTGGCTCAAAGTTGATATTATCAGTTAATTTGGAAAAATTATGTATGTGTGAAGGTGTTGTGAATGCACTTTTTATGTTGTTGTAAAAGAAAGCAAAGAAAATTTGTATATTTAGCAATAACCTATTTTAAATCTATCAACTCCTCTTCACTCTCTAGTGGAGTCACCAATTTAATTTTCCTTTCTCTAAGTTTATAATTTCCCTTTCTCTTTTGGTAATGAAAGATTTTAAACTCATTAGCAATCATATTTTCTCTAGTATAAAATTTGTTAATTGCACTTTTAATAATGATACAGAGTGAACACCTTACAAAACTAATTCCTAAGGGTTTAAAAAATAAGATGAATGTTCAAAACCTATTGATTTTTGCATGAACAATCTATATTTAACCTTGGTTTTCACTTTAAGTATATATTTTGGTTAGGTTTAAAGCCTTATTTTATTAATGAATTTTTGAAGTTAAATTCAAGCTATTTGGGAGTCATAAGACTCCTCATGGTCTTTATCACTATCGTGAGGAGCATCGCAAGTGAAAAAAGAACCAAATTAATCTCATTTGAACCTCACGATCATAAGCATAGAGTAGTCCATTCATGATCATGATCAAGTGGAATCCGAATTGATTTTTTAGGCGATGCACTCAGAGTCTACCCTCACGGTTGTGAGCAAGATTTTATACATCATCACGAGTGCACTATAACCTTTTAACGACTAGATTGAAGCTCTAACGACTACAATCTTGGGTGTCACAATTGTGAACACCCTCCTCACAATTGTGAGCATATGCCAATTCTTATAAAAAGTGAAAAAAAATATTAAATAAAGTTAGAGAAGTGTTGGGAATGAAAATCAGAGCCCCAACAACCATATTTTCATCCTACACTATAAATACAAGCTCAATACATCATTTGTAGAGTCAGAGACTTTATGGAACAAAATTATTATGTAAATTTATTGAGCTTATTTTTTTTTCTTTGTATATTCTTTGCTTGTAAACAAACTCTTGTTGAGTTTGTGCATACCTTTCTTTATGAGAGTTGGGTGAGTATTAGAAATAAATTTTTTTTTATCTATTCATTCTTTAAGGTTAAATAAGTGGGTAGTGAGGTTTTTTCTCTTTGGTTACTATTGCTCCTTTATAAAAACACTTGATTGTAAGAGGCTATGAGTTAGCGTTAAAAATTTTTATGGAAAGGTTTAAGTGTTAGCCTTAAAAGTACATAGGAATATGTTTAAGTATGAACCTTAAAAAAATTTAGGAATATGTTTAAGTGTAAGCCTAGAAAACACTTAGTAAAAAGCTATGAGTGAGCTTAAAAAACTCATGGTTGTAAAGTTGGTGTTGAGCCATAAAAACATCTTGTTGTAAAAATCTTGGTAGTAAGATTAGAGTGGGTTTGAAAATCTGAACTTGGGGATAAGGTAGATAGGGGATGTAGGATTGGTTATAATTTGAAACTCTATAAATCCTTATGTCGTTTATTATTTTTCTTGTTCTTATTCTTATCTCCTTGATTGATCTTGTTTTTAATTGGGTTTTTTGGGTTCTTTGCTTAATCATATTCAAATTTCATCTTAATTTTCAATTTCCACTAAATCCACTCATAAACCCTATTCATCCTCCCTCCAGGGCGTTTTCCAAAACCAATGAGATATTTTTTTTAATATGAGTATGTATTGCTTATATATTGTGCATGTGGTTTACACAATCACAAACCTTCAAATTATAATTTTATTATCATTTTTAGCACCTAACTAAGATTTTGAATAAGGACAAAGCTTTTGGTCCTTGGATCCCTACAGAATCGTTCAATCCACTACCATTTCTAAAATTCACTTCTTTTCTAGAAGAGAGATTATCTAACTAACATCCTTTAGCAAATAAGGTCTCACAACCAGTTCTATAATAGCTACAAAAATAGGAAAATATCTAATGAGGAAGATTGAAGTTGGTGTTGTTTATGGTACTAACAGAAGTAATATTTAGAACTAAGGTCATGGACATGTCTTACCACAATAAATAAATGATGCATTACTAAGTCAATGTTCAGGTGACTCATCCTCAAAAGGTACATACATAACAAAAGACTTAGTAGAACCTGCTAACTAGCTACTCATGGTAGAATCTATAGGAGAAGTAAAGGGCATATAAAGGGAAGGCATTAGACAATAATGGACTTTCTAAGGCCAAAAATGATTCAATTGAATGTGAGTAGCCCAAGAATACATAAATGGCTTAACCCATTTTTTGCCCCCTGCACTTCTATTTTTTTCCGAATTTCCCCTTACACTTTTATTTCTATACATTGAGTCCCTACACATTTATTTTGCCATACATTGGGTCCTTAATTTAAATTAAGGACCAATGTATGGCAAAATAAAAGTGTATTAATTTTGAATTAAGGACCCAATCTATGGCAAAATAAAAGTGTAAGCACTCGATGTATGGTAAAATAAAAGTGTAGTGACTCAATGTATAGAAATAAAAGTGCAAGGGAAATCCAAAAAAAAATAAAAGTGCTAGGGGCAAAACATGGTTTATGCCTACATAAATTAAGGCTAATTGCCTCTTCACTTACTATCTAAATTTCTATATTAATGACTTAGTCTCTTTATTTGGATGAATAAATAATAATGCTTATACCTTTAATGGAGAAAAACATGAAATAAGGAAAATCACACAGTTCAAGATGAACATTTGACATGCTCTATCTTGAATATTGAGATGAATGTTCCTTTCCCTCCTTAATATATTCAACAAGATGTAGATCAAGAAGTGAAGCTATCGGGAAACTCTTTTCTCTCATCTTTAGTTAATAAGCAAGTGTACCAAATTAATTAATTATTTCTAGTTATACGTCTAGGTTGATTTAATTACTAAATTTTGACTTATCTAGCTTTGGTTAATAAGAAGTTCCTAAACATGATTTTCACTCTTTATCAACTAGTATAACAACTAATGTTCTATTAAATATTAATAGAACATTGGGAAGCTAGCTTTATGTAACTTAGATGATAATTAGGGAGTTAGTAGTGCTTTCCATAGGCTAGTTTATATCACTTTGGTGAGTTTTTGGTCCTTTTTGGTTTATCTTATGTTTGTAATTTTCTCTCACACTAGTAATGAATCCTTCATTTTAATTTAAAAAAACCATTCAATAAATATGTTTGAAAATGAGATAGAATGGTATAATCAACCTATAGAGGAAGCTTATTTATATAACTAGTTTCTAGTACAAATATGATTATTATATTTATTTTTTAATTATTCTAATTATTTTCAATTGTTTCACTATTTTAGTTGTACGATTTTTTAAAATGAGTTGGAAAGTATGTTTTAAATGATGGTAAATCTAACTTGACTTATGAGACGATATTGGAAGACGTTTTTATAACTAAATCTAACTATTTTCCTTGGAGTTTTTGGATACAAGCTAGAAAAGAAAAGAAAATATTCAAATATTAATGGAAAATTCAAGAATTCAATCCATTTGAAGAGGAAATGCAACTTATTAAGCAATATTATGATGATTGTTTGGTATAAATAAATAAAAAATCAACTTTAAGAGAAGAATGTATTCAATATAAAGTAAGTGTAATAGAATCTAATGGAAGTGGATCTAAGCAAATTGAAAATAATATGGAGAATAAATTATTTATCTTTTTAGTTTTTAATTTATTAGATAGATTATCAGATCATAACACCTTAACAATCACTAAAAGAGTCTAATGATGAAAATTTGATGTGAAAAAAAAATAGATTTATAAAATTACCCTAATTCTAATAGCTTTTGAACACCAAAACTTGAAACCTCAAACCTAGAACTAACTAAAAAGAGACTTCCATGTCTTAAAAAACCCCATCACCTAAACTTAAAAACACTATTGTAAATTTATATGTGGAAAAGATCGAACCTTTAAAGTTCAAATCTTTATGACAGAATCCCAACTTACATGTATCCCCTAGCTAAGGTTTTCTAAGATTATATGGCCCCACCTAACACTTTGAAGTTATATGGTGTATAATCTCACATTATCTAATATCCATTGAGACTATATGGCTCCACGTAATGACTTTTAGCTATATGGTGCATTATTTCATGTTGTTTGATGTCCCTTGAGACTATATAGCCTTATATGACACCCCTCAGTTATATCACAATTCACCTTGCCTAATGTCTCCAAGATTACATGGCTCAATTTGACATCTTTCCATTATATGGTGCACAATTTCACTTTGTTTGACATCGCTCGAAACTATATCGCTCCACTTGAAACATCTCAGCTATATGGTGCACAATTTCACTTTGATTGAGTCTCCTTAGACTATATAGCCTTATATGATGCCTCTCAGCTACATGGTATATAATTTAACTCTACCTAACATCGTTCAAGACTATATATCCCCACCTAATGCCTTTCAATTATATAGTGTATGTATTATCATATTAACGCCTTGAATGGCCAGACGACTCTAACATAATGTAATTTATACCTTACTTGATGTCATAAAGACTACACGATGCCATAATTAGGTAATTCCTTCATAAACCATCTCCATTTATTTTTACTTTACATCTATTGTTGCAAATGATAACTTCTGCAATATGACTGCACAACATATGCAAAGCAGGGGGCAATTGTCAAATCCTAAAAACCTAATAATCTCTGAAAGGGTTTGATGATGAAAATCTAGGATGAAAAAGAAATACATTTACAAAGTTATCATTGAGCAATTTTCACACACTAGAATCCTAAATCCTAAATCTAGAACTAACTAAAGAGAGATTAATCTGTATTAAAAAATAACAAAATACCCCATCCCCCTAACTAAAAACCATCGGTGTAAATTTATATATCGAAAAATTTGAACCTTTAAACCCTAATTCTCACATACAAATTTAAACTTAGACATATATGTTTTTAAATATACATGTAATTATATAATTTAGAAAATATAAAAAATTATTTTAAAAGTTAAAAATATTATATTTTTATTATTTTTAATATAATATAACATATATATTTAAAATATTTGTGTAATAATTATTATATAGAGATAAAATTTCTTAAGACTGAATCCAAATAATTATAACTTATTATAATATAAAATTTATTCCTATTTATCAGTAGTGTGAGTGAGCATTCATTCACTTAAAACATAACTAATTAAAAATTAAACCGAAGTAAGATTATGGTTAAATCGAATCAAAACAAAATTATGTTTGGTTCAATTGAAGTTTTTAGAATCAAAATAAATTTGATTTGGTTCAATTTCCATCCAAATATTTTAGTTTAACTGAATTAAACCAAATTCTACTTATTAATAATTTATTTCGTTGATGACAAAATGGGTGAGAAAGGGACATATAATTTAAAGTTAATGTAATAGATAGTGTCACTATGGACATACATTGATAGGTCCCAGTCAAAGCTAATAAGAATTTGATAAAAATATTCTACTTTAGGTGAGAATAAACCTTGTAAAATTTTATTTGAATTTCTGCCCTCCTCTACACCACTAATTGCAAGAGTTTAAATACACAAAGGACTCCATAACTTTCCCCTTAAACACAAGGAGTTAAACACGTAGTGGACAACAAAATAGCTAACAACAAAGATAATGGAGATATTTCCTCTAAGTTATGAACCATAACTTAAGCAACAAAATAACAACTAATAAAAATAAATCTAAAAGCATTTGCCAGTCCCTTTGCATGTCCTATGTAAATCAGAGTTTACTTATTTTTTGCTTAACAATACCCTCCTCTTTTATTGAGACTTTATCCTTAAGGTCCAAGGTTATGCACAGATCGTGAATGCCTTCCTAAGTGAGGATTTAGTTTCTTCATCATATGTACATTCATTGTTGGCTTCCAATCAAAGCCACACATACAATTGCAAAGTAAAATTAATTCTCTTAGGGTGAGAATGAACCACAAGATTTTTTTTTTATATATTTCGCCTCCTTATTCATACTTGAAAATGGAATTTAAATACAAAATGGCTAACAACTTCCTTATATTTATGACCACTATTTAGTTAATTAAGAACTCAATAACTAATTGCCAGCTAGTGGCTAATAACTTAAATAATAAAAATATTAACCAACAATTGCTAAACAAACTCTTAACATATCCCTCATATGCATGTGAACATTGGATAAAAGGATTGAACGTGGCTTATCAATACCCCCTCCTTTCATTGGATCCTTGTCCTCAAGGTCCATGTTAATGAACCTAGCTCGCAATTCTTGAGCATTTTAAAGGTGGCATCTTTTTTAGGGAGGTACCTCTAGCTTCTTCCTGATAAATGGTGTCCCCTTATAGCAACAAAAGTTATGGACCTCCACATTTATGTCATATGGTAAAATTTCTTCATAGTTGAAACAAAAACCTTGAGCTCGCTTTTTTTGCATTTCTTCCCTTAATAGGCATTTCATTAGAGAAGTTGGTTTTGTTTTTATTGGAGTTGGTAGCCCTAACGGTGCTTGATTGAACCACGGTGACTATGTGAACTTCCATTGGCAAGTTACTTGCTCATCTCTCATACGAGCAAGGCTGATGGCTTCTTTTAGGGATTTTAGTTTGAACATTCATATTCCATTAACTATCTCAAGTTTGCGACCACCCATAAATGTACCTATCAAAGCTCTTTGAGTCCACCCTTGTACACGGTTCCCTAATCTTTCAAAGCCCTTTTGGCTGTCACGTAATGAGCCAACTTGTTTTATCCTTGACAAAGCCTCATTAAAATCTTCATGATTAGTAGGACCGAAATGAGCCTATAGCTCTTCTACAAAAATTCCCATGTAACCTCTCTCCCTTCTTCCTTGTAAGCTTGGTGTAGCCACTGCCACAATTAATTTGCTTCTCCTTCTAAATGAAAGGAAGCCAAAAACACTTTAGCAATTAGTTGACTGGCGTGAACCATTCAGTTGGGTCATCATCATAATACTTGGGAAATTTGAGCTTAGCCAACTTGGAGGAGAACATTGGTCGACCTCTATCTATGTACACTCTATTGTCTCCCTGTTGTTTTGGAATTGACCATTGCGGTCATTGTTTTTGTTCCTAGATCCTCCATTGGTTGAAAGCAAGGCTTCAGATAATTTACTGATAGTCTCTTCCAATTTGTTTAACTTGTCATTAATTCCAAGCTCCATTTTGCTCATACAATCTTGGAGGTCTCCTAGTCCAACTTCTCAATTTTTTATTCTCTCTTTGTTAGTGGCCATTGTAGGGAGAGCTCTGATACCACTGATAGATCCCAGTCAAGGCTGATAAGAATTTGATAAAAATATTCTACTTGAGGTGAGAATAAACCTTGTAATTTTTATTTGAATTTCTGCCCTCTTCTACACTGCTACTTGCAAGAGCTTAAATATACAAAGGACTCAACAACTTTTCCCTTAAACACAAGGAGCTAAACACGTAGTGGACAACAAAATAGCTGACAATAAAGATAATAGAGATATTTTCTCTAACTTATGAACTATAACTTAAGCCACAAAATAACTAATAAAATAAATTTACAAGCATTTACTTGTTCCTTTGCATGTCCCATGTAAATCGGTGTATGCTTATTTGTGGCTTAACATACATGATGATGGTGATGATTCGATGGTTTGCAAAATAGATTAGTGACAACAATAACCATTCAGTTTTAAAAAGATGAGCAAATTTATTAGATTTTTGAATTTTAATAGAAAAAATAAAATTACATTTATCCTAATCTATCACACTTTTAACTTAGGGATAATGACTTCATCAGCCCTAAAAGTTATGCCATTTTTTTAATTAAGTCCTATAAATTTTAATTATTTCAATTGAGTTCATTAGCTTTTTATAATTTGCACCGTTAGTCCTGAACCGTTAATATTAACTGACTTAGCTGACATGTCAGTTAAGTCCTCAAATCTCCTTCAAATTGATTGATGATGTGTCAGTCATGCAAGAATAGCTTCAAAACACATAATGCCACATTGGAAAAATATGCCATGTTAAAGAGAGAGAGAAAGTTCATTTTTGTTCTTTGAGTCTTTGTCTTCTCTCTTTCCACAACTCCTCCAATTCTTCTTCTCTTCTTCATCCTAACAAATCCATTCTCTCTTCTAATTATTAACTTTGAGTCCACCTAAAGTGATTACGATTCTATTTGGGTCTTTTTTTTCTTTCTTTTTTTTATTCCTCTTTTCTTTTCTTTTGT
>CATIWM010586252.1:0-18696 GCA_949671775.1 Mallotus repandus | reverse complement strand
TTTGAGAGAAGCCTCAGGAACAACAGAATAAGCTACCCTTGATTGAAATAAATAGATTGTCTAGATTGAATCCTGTAATCCGAGTAAGTGCCTGGCGAGCGAATTCCAAGCTCTAGTTCTTAACCCTGATTTTTCCTTGTAGTTAATTTCATAGTTTTATCTTATCTTTAGTTCAACATTCACCATTAATCATTGATTGTATTAGCTCACAGAATATATAGCCATAACTAGTGCTAGAAATTACTCATTCCCTGTGGGAACGATACTTTACTTATCATTATATTACTTGTTCGATCCGTACACTTGCGGAAATCGCCTGACAACAATCAAATTTAATTGAAAAAATTGACACACTATAAACACTTAACTACATTACATACCCATTCATTCACTAAACATTTCTGTACAAAAAGTACATTAATGCACAACTTGATTCCAGAACAAAAAATTACATGAATGAGATGTCATTAAGACTCTCAACCTTCAAGTAGTGCATTTAATCCCCAGCCTCCCCCAACCACCAACATAAAGCTTACAGATTTTTCAATACAACACCCATCACAAATATGAACAAACAAATAGAAAAAAATAACACCATCACTGCTAAAGATCTAATAAACCTAAAGAAAGCTTAACATCGTCCATTTTTCCCATTATAATCTTGTTCTTAGCCTTTAATTCTTCCACCTCTTCCATTAACTCATCAATATCCTCAGCATTAACTCTGTCTCTGTACCTCGACCTTGAATCCACACTACCATTGCTGTGACTTGTAGCAAATGATGAAGCCAGGATACACCATCCAAGAAAGGATCCACATTTGTTATCTTTACAGAAATTAAAACAACTTGTTCTTATTTTCATCATTTTTTGAGATTCTGATACCAACTCGTTTCCCACACTTGCAATTTTTGTTCAAATATCTTCCTTCCTATCCATCATTGCTTGATCCACCCACAGCCATCTCAAATAAAAACCCTAGCTTTGTTCTTTGTATATTTGAGGATGAAGAAGGAGAAAACAAGTAAAGAAAAAAATCCATCATTTTCTTATGTTAAGTTTAAATAAAAGATGGGTATTATTGTCTTTTCCTTTGATTTTTTGCTATTTGACCCGTGTTTTTTATGTTGACTATCAAAAAATCCTCACAGAAGTACTAACGAGTTTAACAGAGCAAAATACAAGGACGAATAAATCTATTTTTCAAAAGTGAGGGACGAAGTAGTGTATTAGACTAAAATACAAGGGGTAAATAGTAATTTACCCTTATATATTTTGGGTTTTTTCAAAGTTAATTGATGGTTGATTTGGTTGTTGATGGAGGAAGGTTGATTAAGTGGATTTTGGTGGAAGTTGATGGATTTAATGGATAAAGAATAATTATTAATATATTTATTAAATATATATAAAGGTTAAAGTTGATTTGAGTTGCTTTGGGTAAACATGGGTTAATGGTTGTTTTATAATTGTTTTATAGTTGCTTTGTAGTTGTTTGGTTGATTAGAGGTTATTTGAGTTGTTCTTAGTTGCTTAAAAGGTGTTAACGGTATACATATGCAATTGATTGTTTTGAGGTTGTTATGTAGTTATTTTGAAGTTATTCTGTTGTCATTTGGAAGTCGTTTTGTTGTCGTTTTGGAGTCGTTAGTGGCTTGGTTAGGGAAGGTTGCTTGAGGTTGCTTTGGTTTGCTTAAGGTGTATAACAGCAGGTTGTTTATGATTGATTTGAGGTCATTTTCTGATTGATTTGAGGTCATTTTCTGATTGTTTGTCGTTGGTTGAAGTTAGTTGCTTTGAGTTGCCAAGTCAACTTAAGTTATTGAATTTGACTTAGGTTGACTTAGGTCCCTCTTGGTTGGTCTTAATTACTGGAAATGGACAAGTGGGTGTATATATATGCAGGATGGAGGCTACCATGGGAGAAGAGAGGTGTGATGTGGCAAATATCTAATTTGGTCCTTATATTTTCCTTTTTTTTCTTCTCCGTTCACTATTCAAACGAGCTCTGATTGACCTAAAATTTTGTACCCAACTATTTCTCGACGTCCTGTATGCATTGGAGGCATCTGTTTGAGTAGATTCAGCCTGAAAAATTTTAGATTTTAATTTAAAATCTATGCCCAAAGTTGATGAAGTTAGAATGTTCATCTCATTTCCAATCAATCAAGACCATTATTTTTATTTCATTCTCCAATGTCTCAGGAGTCTATAGATGTTGATCTTGTGTCTGATCACCGTCAATGGAATATTTGGTGAATTTTTAGGTAATGTTCGATTTATTTTCCAATCTCCTTATTCTATGCCTATTTTGGGTTGTTTGAGACTTTAGAAAAGTTCTATAAATTGTGGAGAACATTTTGGTATAATTTTTTTTATTGGGGGTTGTGTTTTCCGGTGAGAATTTGGCAAGTCCCACCAGAATTCCGATGATGAACAGTAACTAGCCTAAAAAAATTTGAGTTATTTTTAATAAATATTATTAATTATGGTGATCATTTCTTGTAACTGAACCAAAGTCCAGTTCCTTACAGATTTCGCAATAAAAATTTCCGAATGGATATGGGGGAAAATATATATTTCCATATATATTAGTTTTATTCATTTGAAAAATTATTTGTGTTAGTAGCATAATCTAAGGCTATAATTATCACATGATTATAGGCTAGATATTAGCACAGATTTTATACCCTAATTTATAGTGATTATATAGGTTGATTTATAGGTAGTCTATTGTATATCCAAATTTACCATATTTAGTACACTTGTATATATATATATATCAGCTAGGTTATAATCGAAACATACAAGAAAAACACACAAGTAATTCTTTTTTCTATCAAACCTTTTTTTGTTACATGGTATTAGAGCAGGCTGAATTGTAACCCTAGCTGCTCAATTTTTTTCTTTTGATTGTTGTCTTGTAAGGGTAATTCAATTCCCTTATATGTTCCATTACTTGTACCTCTATATTTGAGGTGTATACTAGTGAGTAAAGTTCAAGATGGCTGGTAGTGTGTCTACAATAGATCTACGTGTTGTTATTGGTACTACTATCAAATTCAATGGAAAAAATTATGCTCTTTGGTCTCAAGCCTTCTGTACCTTCTTGGGTTCCTAAGGTTGTGAGCATTATCTTATTGATGCAATACCAAACTCAAAGAATTATATGTATGCAGCATGGCATCAGTTTGATTGTGCTATTAAAATAAGGATGTTGAATTCATTGGAACCTGAGATTGCTGCTTCTGTTGATTTGGACTCAACTGCTAAAGAGATGTGGAATTCCATTCAAGAAATATTTTCTAATGATGGTAACAATTCTTGTATTTTTTCCTTGTTCCAATAACTTGTTAGTAATAAACAAGGAGAGAGGCCCTTACCTAAATTCTTTGATGTTTATAGGGGCATTATTAATGAATTTTGACAATTTCAGCCTCTTTCTACTAATTTAGAGACTTAGAAACAATAATGGGAAAAGTTGTTTGTATGTGGTTTTTAATGAATCCGAATGAACAATATAATAATTTTAGGAGTTAATTGATTGGGGATCATACTATGCCTACTCTTCAATCGACTTTTTCTCGCATACAATCAGCTTCTCTAACCTTATCTTCTCCTAAGGTGGACATTGAACAATATGCCATGGTTGCACACAGTCGTGGGCATGATAATGGTAAAGGAAAAAATTATGATCAATTGTGTGAGTTTTGTGGTAAGGAAGGGCATACTATAGATCGATGTTGGGATAAACATAGCAAGCTTGATTAGGCTCAAAAGTCATCCAAAGCACCTAAAGTTGTTATTGTTACTTTAGGTGGATCTAGCTCCTTTACTATAGCTCCAGAGGGTGTTATTCAAATCACTAAGGAGGAGTATCATAGATTACTCACAAATTCTGAAACTTCCTAACCAGGTTCTGTTGCCTCTCAAGTTGTTTAATCAGGTACTGGAGCACTTGCAGCATTTTTTGGTAATTCTTGGCTAATTGATTTAGGTGCGTCAAATCACATGACTAGTAACTCACGTTAATTCATAAAATTTACACCTTGCTAATCTCTTTCTCCTATTACTGTTGCCAATGGTTCTGTTTCTAATGTATCTAATTTTGGTAGTATTCATACTCCCTCTTTTGCACTTGATCACGTCTTACATGTTCCAAAATTGTCATTCAATCTCCTTTTTGTTCATAACCTTACAAAATCCTTAAATTTTTCTGTAACCTTTTTCCTAATCATTGTGTCTTTCAAGATCTCTAGACAAATGTAGTGATTGGGCGTGGCTCTGAGTTCAGGGGAGTTTACCATCTTACGCATGATTCTAAACCTGTTGCTGCTGCTGGGAGTTTTTCACCTTATCATTGGCATTGTCCATTGGGTCATCCTTCTCTTTTTAAGTTAAAAATAGTTATTTCTTTTAATGAGTCTATTTCTGAAATAAACTGTGATGTGTATCAATTGGGAAAACATCACAGAGTGTCTTTTCCACTTAGA
The DNA here is from genome assembly GCA_949671775.1 of Mallotus repandus. NCBI lineage: Eukaryota > Viridiplantae > Streptophyta > Magnoliopsida > Malpighiales > Euphorbiaceae > Mallotus > Mallotus repandus. Next base: position 14,206 of record CATIWM010586252.1, on the reverse strand, counting down.
GAAAATCAAAGTGAGCGTCTTTTTAATTTAGTACATTCTGATGTGTGGGGTCCTTGTCATTATTCTACTATGTCGAGCAATATGTATTTTATTACCTTTGTGGATGACTATTCGATGATGACTTGGACTTATTTATCAAACCTTTCATAGTGAAATAAAGACTCATTTTTCTTCTAATATTCGTGTGCTAAGATCTGACAACGCTTTGGAATATATGAAATTTGATTTTTCTAAGTTTTTTTCTTCTAATGGCATTATTCATCAGACTTCTTGTGCTTATACCCCACAGCAAAATGGCGTTGCTGAACATAAAAATCAACATCTTCTTAAGGTTGCTCGCACCATTATGCTTCAAATGAATGTGCCTAAATATTTTTGGGGAGATGTTATACTCACTACAGGTTTTCTTATTAATAGGATGCCTTCTTCTACTCTTAAAGGTGAAATTTCTTTTAAATGTCTTTTTCCTACTTCTCCTTTATTTCCTCTTACTCCTTGTATTTTTGGGAGTGTGTGCTTTATTCATCTATTTGAGATGGGTATAGATAAGCTCTCACCTAAAGTTGTTCATTGTATTTTCTTGGGATATTCTAGAACTCAAAAAAGGTATAGGTGTTTTGATCCAATAAGTAAAAAGAGATTTGTTTTTGCAAATGAAACCTTTTTTAAGTCTAAACCATTTTTTAAAATGTCCAGTGACAAACAATTTATTCCTCTTCCTACTCTAGTGCCTACTTCTATTCTATCTATAAAGCCCTTACAAGTTTACACTAAGCGTAAAACTTTGGAAGCCCCTTATGCCCTAGAGCCAGATCCTACTCCACTGGATTCTATTGATGATTCCATCAATTTGCCCATTACCATTCGCAAAGGTAAGCGTTCTTGTACTCAACAACTTATCGCTAATTTTGTTTCCCCTGATCACCTTAGTTCTTCCTTTTGTTCCTTTACTTTGTCTTTGTAATTTATACAAATTCCTAGGGATTACCGAGAAGCTTTTTGTAGCCCTGATTGGAAAAAGGCTATGGAGGAGGAAATGTCTACACTTCTTTCTCGTAGTACATAGGACTTCATACCATTACCTGGAGTGTTAAACCAGTTGCTTGCAGGTGCGTTTTCATTGTTAAGCATCACCCTGATGGATCTATTGAGTGTTATAAAGCACGATTGGTTGCTAAAGGGTATACTTAAACATTGGGTATCGACTGTTTTAAGGCTTTCTCTTTTGTTGCTTAGCTTAGCTCTGTTCGCATACTCATATCTATGGCTATCAATCAAGATTGGTCGTTACATCAACTTAATGTGAAGAATGCCTTTCTTTATAGAGATTATAGCAGAAGAAGTTTTTATGGAGCAACCCTCAGGATTTATTGCTCAAGGGGAGAGTCACCTAGTGTGTAAATTAAAGAAGGCAATTTACGGTTTAAAGTAAAGCCCTAAGGCTTGGTTTGATAAATTTAGCCAAGTGGTTCTTGCTTTAGGTTTTAGGCGCAGTCAAGCAGATCATTTTGTCTTTATGAGACATAGACCCTCTGGCATTGTGATACTTATTGTATATGTTGATGATATAATTTTATCTAGTAGTGATATGGTTGGCATTGAAGAAACTAATAAATATTTACATAAACAGTTTGTTACAAAAGAACTCGGTCAAATAAGGTATTTTCTTGGTATTGAAATTGCGTGTAGTGAACATGGTGTGGTATTTTCTCAAAGAAGTATGCCACAGATTTATTACAAAAAATAGGGTTGTTAGGAGCAAAACCAATAGATTTCCCTATGGAACATAATCTAGATTTGTGGAGAGAGGATGAAGACTTTGAGGATTGTACTCAATATAGACGGCTTGTTAGGAAGCTCATTTATCTAATAATGACTAAACCATATATTGTGCATGTTATCGGATTGGTTAGTCAGTTCATGGAAAAACCAAAGAAATGTCATTGGGAAGCTGCTTGCAATATTTTGAGATATATTAAAAACTCCCTAGGTAAAGGATTATGGTTTAAGAAGAACAAAAATATAGATTTAGTTGGTTTTTCAACTGCCAACTATGCTGGCGACAAATCTGATAGAAAATCTACATCTGGATATTGTACTTTTATTAGAGGTAATCTGGTAACTTGGAAGAGTAAGAAGCAAGCAGTTGTCTCTATATCAAGTGTTAAAGTTGAATACCATGCTATGGCTCTTACTACATGTAAGTAAGCTAGTTTAGGTGAAGGCACTTTTAGAAGATTTTGGCATTATTTGCAAAGATCCTATTCCTATGTACTGTGATAATCAAGCAGCAATTTATATTGCTAGTAATCATTTCTTCCATGAACGTACAAAGCATATTGAAGTCCGTCACTTTGTGAGAGGCTCTGTCACCAGTAAAAATATATGTACTCCATTTACACCTTCGAAAGATCAGATTGCTGATATGTTTACTAAGGCTCTTAAGAAGGGTGATTTTGTTAGATTAAGTAACAAGCTTTGCATGATGGACATCATGCTTTAGCTTGAGGGGAAGTGTTAGCAGCATAATATAAGGCTATAATTATCACATGATTATTGGCTAGATATTAGCACAAATTTTATACCCTAATTTATAATGATTGTATATGTTGATTTGTAGGTAGTTTCTTGTATATCCAAATTTACCATATTTAGTACACTTATATATATATATATATATATACATATATATATATATATATATGTGTATTTATATGTGTATGTATATGTATATGTGTATGTATATGTATATGTATATGTATATGTATATGTATATGTATATATATGTATATGTGTATGTATATGTATGTATGTATGTATATGTGTATGTATATGTATGTATGTATGTATATTAGCTAGGTTGTAATCTAAATATATAAGAGAAATACACAAAGTAATTCTTTTTCTCTCAAACCTTTTTTTGTTACAATTTGAGCTTCAAAGTTCATTATTTTAGTGTTTTTAAAGCTATTTTTATCATTTCTGGATTTTTATAATTTTTTCAAGAATTTTGAGAATTTATTTAAAGTTACTTAATTAAATAAATATTATTTATTTAGAGAATTCGGGAGCAAGAGGTGTAGAGCAAAGACAGCCGAGGATGGGTCGGCCAGCACGCTCTACCTATGAGTTAATTTTATGAAATGTTTGTTGAGAATATTTAAGCTAGAATTTTCATGTGTTAATATTATATTAAAGTTGATTATATAGATATATTTATGATTATAAATCTTACCACATGCATGACTTATTTATTTTATTATCAAGAATAATATTTGGAAAGATACTTTAGTTAAATTTGTTTTATTCTATTTTATTTATTTTAATTATTTATGATATAAATTGATTTGGAGAAAAAATGGTAGAACGTGCTACCTGTTGGGTGTCACCAGGACCACATGCACACTAGTTGAGATCTCGAAACTGAGAAAAATATGGATTGGCTTGGTTGAGCATGTTCTCTCGGGCAGTGTTATGATTGTGGCTCGGTGGAGCTTATGCTCTCGGGCAAAATTATGAATTGAGCTCGGTGGAACTTGTGCTCTCAATTCGAAAATGAGATGTAACTCGGTTGAGCTTATTTTCTTAAGACATTAATAATAGAATAAGTGATTGGACTGTGGTTGTAACTCGGTTGAGCTTGATCTCTCGGGACGACAGTCATTTGGATTTAAGAGAGCATAAAGGCTATTAGAGTTTATGATTTAGGGTTCTACCGTGTTTTCCACCAAGGATTTAAGTTATATGATTTCGTATGAGAATTTCATATTAAAATGATTCGTGAATTTTGGAAAGGATTTTATATAAATATAATTTTAGTAAAATAATGGATTTTAAATATTTATTTTATTTAAAAAGGTTTTAAATAACTATTTTAAAATCAGCATGCATTTTATAAAATTAATTTAGTCAATGAGGTTTGATTCCGCTCAATTTTATTTTTCCAGGACCTCACAGATAGTCTAATATTGGTCGTCATCTGTATCGGGTTTCTTCTTCGACTATCTTGTGTAAGCCTATTTGATATATTTATTGTATAATTAAATTCTAAAACATCGCAGTAGTAGACTATCTTCTATAACATGTATTATAGATTTTTATTATCTTAAAGATATATGTACTTGATTATGGATTATTGGAGTTATTGTAATGTAGTGTTGATGTGAGAATATATTGGGAGTGTTATTCTCTTTCTACGGGTTTTGGTTTTGTCTCGGTACAAAGAAATTCTGCCGAATTTTCTTTAAAAGTTTATAAATTGATTAATTTTATTTGTGAAAATTTTGTTAAGGTTTACTATAGGTTTCGGAAGTTTCACGCTTTCCTATTCTCAAGTGCCGGTCACGTGCCCTATGGGTTCTGGTCGTGACACTTTAATATTAAATAGAAAATTAAATTCAATTATTACATTAAACTAAAGATAATCTTTATTTTTCAAAATTTATTTTTTAAGTAAAAATAATTTTTATTTCTAATATTTTTTTCAAAGATAATTAGAATAAAAAAAATGAAGAGTGATATAAAATGAGGAGATTTAAGTAAAAATAATAATTTTTTTTCTAATGACTTAAAAATAATAAGAGTAAAAAGAATCAAGTTAATAAAAAAAGAAGATGTTGAAATAAAATTAATATTTAAAACTAGTTGTGAATCTGCGCTTTGCGTGGACTGTAAATAATATATATTTTAAAATGATTAATTAAATAATTTGAATAAATTAAAATTACAATTTAATGAAATATAAAAACGAAAACTAAAAAGTTGTTGCAATAATTTTTTTATTTTTTTAAGCGTATATATACATATTTTTAATATGTATAGTAATAATAATAATTTAATAAATAAAATAAAATAAAAATAGAAAATAGTTGAAAACGGAATGTTTTAGTTAGAAACAGAATTTTTGATGGAACGGAAGAGTAATATTTTAAATGTAATAGAATTAAAGTATTTTACATAAAATAAAATATATATATTCTAAAATAAAATTTTTTATATCTATTATAAAAAAATTATTGTGAATTTTAAACAGTTTACTTGACATCAATTATTCCGAGCAAAACTAACTCACCAATAAATCTGTCAAGCTTTTTAGTCGTTGTTTGGTTTAATTCCATCAAGAAATTCAGTTCATTTAGAAATAAATTCTAAATGGAATTCATTTGCAAATTAATTTTTATTAATGAAGTGTATTTGGTTTAAACAAATAATTTATAAAATTTATTTGAAATGAAGTTCATATTTTGTTATATTGTGTTTGGTATAAATATTGAATTCATATATTTGTCAAATATACCTTTTTAAATATAAAGATGCTTTTGAAAATAAAAATAAGGAGGAGTATTTTAATCATTTAAAAGTATAGACTTATAATTTGTGAAATTCATTTGAAAATTTCAACTATTTTGATAAATTTTGTTTTAGTTATAATAAATTTCACAAATTTAAAAATTTTAAATTATAAATAAATTTTATATAAAATTCATTTAAATCAAACATATATCTTTTAAATTTGTGAATAAATTTTATAAAATTTTATAAAATTTATTTATATTAAACAAACTCTCAGTGAATCTCAAAGTCTGTAAAGCCAAATCCCTAGTAGGGAGATAACATGCGAGCTCTAACACCAGCTTTAGAGACACGTTATTTTAATTTCTCAAGCATAGGAATTAAAAACGCCGCCGTTTTACCATAGCTAGTACGAGCCATAGCGATGCGAGCTGGAGAGAACGAGAGGCATGGTCTTGCGTTGGATAGATGTAGGGACACAGTATCCCTTCCTTTTGACTCCTTTGTAAACATTATCACACTTTCTTTCTTTTGTAGGTGAATGATAAATTATAAAGAATAATATTTATTAAATTTTAAATTTAATTAAATTTAAAAAAATTCACAAACAATTAAAAAAATTAAAAACTCAAGTTATAAAATTAAAAAAAATAACTCACAAACAAACAATTAAAACATTTATGCATGCTAGCTATATATACCTTTTTACAAACTAAAGTTTACTAAAAATTAAATTTAGTCAAAAAGACATAATATTTTTAATGAAAATATTTTCTATATGAGATAAAGCAAAATTGCTTATATGAGATAGAATGAATTAATATTTCAAAAACAATGATAAAATTTTATGATTTAAAAATTATATCTGTGATATACTTATGTTGTAAGCAAAAGATATCAACATAGCAAGTTTATTGGACAAACAATACTCTATATGAAACCCAATATGAATGCATCAACTCAATTTATTGGGGAAAAATTGATAAAAAAAATCAAGGACGAAATAGGAGTTGCTTGAAGTTGATAAAATCTTTAAGGGCTTGAATACGTTCTTTAGAAGAAGGAATTTAATTGTTCATTATTGATCTATAAACATCATGTGATGTTGATGTCAATAACATGACCCTATTTTATAATTTTTCTTTTTATTAATTCCTTATATAATAAGCAAATAAAAAATCGAAGAAAATACACCAAATTTTCTGTTGAAAAAGTACACTCACTTGCAACTCAATCAAAATTATTGATAAATATTATAGTACTCATACTTTTTTTTTGGAAATTTATAATACTCATACTAAAGGTAAAAAGTTACGCACCATCTAATCATAAACTTCTATGTCAGTTCTTACACCTTACCTGCAAAATTTAAATATAGGAGAATTAGTTAAAACCCAATAAAAAAAAATTCATTTCCCCAAAAAAAATTTAAATTTTTAATTTAATAACTTTAAAGTTCTGCAATTAATATATATATATATATATATATATATATATTAATTGTATAAACATTTTAATATATAAAATATGTTAAAAATATTATTTTAAAATTTTTATCGATTAAAACATTTAATTATAAAAATTTAATTCATGCGCTATAATACTAAAATCAATAAATTCAAACACCATTTATATAATTTTTTAATTTAATTTGTAGATAAATTAAAGTTATTATTTGAAATAAACAATTGCATTATATATACGTGTGTGTGTTCACGGTTGAAGTTGGAGAAAGATTAGTGCAAAGTGTGCTGTGTCCAGGTCACAAATCAACGCTTTTTGGATATTCTATCAGGCAATAGACAGATTCGGTGGATGACGGCTAGGAATCCATATGCACTTTTGTTACTGGTATTACTCAGCTGGCATATTTGTCTTTCTATGTTCTTTAAGGTTGACCGTGTCCTTTTTTGTAACTACACATAGATATGGCTGGACGGCTGGACCACTCTTAACCCCAACCACCTAGTTTCTTTGAAAAATTACAAATTTAGAATCTTAATTTTTATATTTTTTTATTTAAGTGTCTAATTTTTTTATAATAAAATGTATAAATTTTAGAAAAATATATCAATATAGTGTCTTCGGCCGATTTAATATTGACTAGTTACTCAGTTAAATAAAAAAGGATCCACTTTTATTCCAGTCATTAACCATGTCATTTGCGCATTATTTAAATGATAAAATTACTCTCATTTAGTCACCCTCAATTTCTACCACAGTAGTTAATATTGAGGTATTTTTGTCAATTTATACTCTTTAATAAGATTAAATTTGTCCTAATGTAATACATATGGCGCATGACATGATATGACTAATAACTAGAATAAAAGTGGATTATATTTGATCTGACTCAGTACTCAGTTAATATTAAATCTGTTAAAGATACTACATTAATGTATTTTTTAAAATTTAAATACTTAATTAAAAAAATAAAAATTAAGACATATAAATAAAAAAATCAGAAAAATTGAGACACTTAATTTATAATTTTTGCGTTTCCACTTTTAATTGACACTTTTTTTTTTTATATCATTTCTGCAAATTTGCACCCGCGACTTCTGGTTGAAAGCTATGGTCGTTAACAAAACGTACTGAATTTTTCTTTTATTTTTGAACTACTATTTTTTATAATTAAATATTATAAATTTTGGGAGAGCTGCAAACTTTGGTATCTTTAATAAATTTTAGGTCAAAGTATTTATGTTGTAGGTTTAAAATATTAAATTGAGTTAAAAGCTATTTTTTGTATTATATTTTATTTGTTACTCTAATTATTATTTTTTAGACATTATTAGAAATAAAAACATGTTTTTACTTAGAAAACTGAATTTGAAAAAATAAATAATGTTTTTATTCTAATATAATTGCAATTTTTAATATTTTCATTTAACTGTAATTAAGTTAAGTTTTTCTTTATGTTCATTGAGCAAAACTTGAATATTTTCTTTTCTTTTCTTTTTATTTTTAACTCAATATATTTTTATTTTATTTTAGTTAAACTACATTTTAATTTAAATTTATTCTACTAAGTTGAAAAGGCAAATATTATTTTTTATTTTTAATAATAATGGTACAATTTCTATATTTTAATAATTTTTAACAATTAATATGTTAATTTAATATAATTAATGAGAAAACAATTTCAAATTAGAAATTGAAATATAATGTAAAAGGAGGAATTCAAATCAATTTATTATTTACAATAAAAATATAAACATTTTAACATTCAAAACCTACAGGAAACACTATTTTAAAAATTTTACTTATTTAAACACTTAATTATAAAAAATAATTCAAAAAAGAAAATAATAAAACTTAAAAAAGTTCAAATAGTATTTATGCATTTTCATAAAAAAAAACAATAATAAGGAACTAAATTTGTGACTATTCTTATACAAATTGATTATTTTATTAGTCCTTATTTAATTATAAACATTTATCCATATAACCTATAGTATATATCAATGATGATAACTAAATAATAATTCATTGAACAATTTTAAATTTTATTTTTATGGACATACATACACTTATTATAAAAGAACTCTTAATTTAATAGTCAATTTTAAATTTTTTAAAATTATAAATTTTAATTTTATCATTAATAATTATTATTATTTATTTTAAAAATAAATATTTCTTATTATATAATGCATTAATATGTAAGTTGTTTAGTTTCTATATTAATAAATAAGAGGCAGAACCAAAGGGGAGCAAGGAGGATGTCTTTCAAACTTTACGTTTTTCCCTTCTCAAAATTTAATTGATTGCTCCCTTTTCCTTGTAAAATAAACTTATATATGTATGACTTTTTTATTTGAGAAAAATTTAAAATTTTACTCCCTTAACTAAAATGTTGGCTCCACTATTCAATATAAATAAGCTCAACTGAATAAATTTTTATCATTCAAACTTTAAGATTAATCCAGTTAATAAGAAAAGTGTATTTTTTTAATTTAAGTAATGTTTATTTTTATAGAACATTTTAGTTTCGTACGAGGAAGTATTCTTTTGTACAATAAAATTTTTTAAAACATTTATGGTTTGCTAGTATAAATATAAAAGAAAATCACCTATTCTTTTGGATTTAGGTATAAATTTTCAAGTATGAGCATTTGTATCTATATAAAGAATACCAAAAAAAAGAGGTCACAAACTAAGAATTAATTAATACTTTAAACAAGATTTGTTAAAAGTAATTAATTTTACATCAATTTCATAAATTAGATTAAATGAGCACCAATTGGTACTTCCACTTAACAGTTTAAATTTTAAGTTTAATAAAGGTTTAATTAGTATATTTTCGGTTCATTTTTTAATATAGTATCAGAGCTGTCACTAATGTTTAAAATATATTTTTCCCGCACAATCAATTTTTAATTGAAATGCCCTTTTTTTCGCTGCATGATTGGGCTCGGTATTTAAAAAAAAAATTCACCATATAAGCTTATCGGATCTTTGTGCAACATGCTAATTGGGTCTAACATGTATCGAGGGTCGAGTTAAAAAGCAATTAATCTCATATCCGTTTCATAAATTAGATTATATAGGTCTGACATGTGTTAAGGTGTCATATTAAAAGCAATTAATCTCACGTCGATTTCATAAATTAGATTAAATGGACTTATATACCAATTAGACACTCATACAAATGTCTAATTGGTGTATTTTCAGTCCATTTTCTAACAAGATATACAATATTAAATTTTTTTTTAGTATAAAATTTTAGTTAAATTAACTAAAATTAATTAGTTACAAATTTATGCCCAATTTAAAATTTTAAAGTTATAATTGGCTTGAGGAAGGGTAAGAAAATAGTGAGAGAGAAAAACTTATAAAAAAAATAAGAACACAAATTTAAAGTTACATAATGAATGGTATTATGTATTTTTTTATTTCAACTAACTAAATATAATAGTTAATAGTTAATTATTTAATTTTATAGGTCGATAATTATTAGAAAAATTTATCATATGTCAGTGCCATATTTTTAAGTATTTTATGATGATCCTTCCTTTCATTTAAAAAAAAAAGAAAAAAAAACTTCAAGAATGTATGGAGATCATCTAAACCCTTAGACTAATACATTATGTAAGGATAAATAAAAAAAGTTGTTCTTGTGCTAAAAAAGTAACTAATAAAATTAATAGTACTTTTTAATTATTTTAATTTTTTGTCTTGTAAATATGAAAAATAAAAATAAAATCCCACCTTCTACAACTTCTGCCAATATGCCTTTTTTGCCTTCTCTCCCTTTTCAAATAACCTTCTCTAAGTTTGGTCTTTACTAGAGTTGCTACTGATTGCTGGCCATTTTTGGATTATTTTCCTTGTTTAGAAGTTTTATCATTTTATTTTTAGATCTATAGACCTTCTAAAGGTACTTTTGATTTATGCCTCTTTTTTATGGAATTCTTTTGTACTTAGAGTGAAATTTTATATTTATATTGAAATATTTTTATTTGATTTATTTAAAATAAAAATATTCTCACTAGACTTCTCAATCTGCCACAATGAACATGATAGTCACCAATTTATAGAAGGAACCAATATTTTAGTTTAACCAGAAAATCAAGCATCTAAATGGTTCATTTTTTTCACAGAGTTAATATGAATGCTAAAATTTTGTGTTCATATCACTTAATCTTTAAGTGGTTTTTAATTTTGGTTGTCTTATATGGATATCATCGTTTATTAGTACTTCATAAGGTCACAACTGTTAACGTTAAGGGGAGAGAAAAAATTAATCTATTACCTATGTTAGTGGGAGAGAGGGAATTAATCTATTACCTATGAGTAAGGGACATCACAATAATAGATTCCACCAACACCTTATGGTGATAATCCCGAAATTATCCTTGATGACACAAAAATACCACAACAAAAGATTCCACCGACTTTGTATGATGATAATTCAAGAATACTCTTGATGACCTGTGAAAGATCGAACATGAAATCTTAAAGTTATAAGATCTGAGTTTAGACCTCTATCGTTGTTGTCTTGCAAATGTAAATTTTGTAATGTGAAGTTTATAATGGTTGTAATGTTGTGTATTCAAGTTATTTTATTATTTTATTATAAGTGTTTTGAAACACAATTCAGAGTTATTATGACTTTTCTTGAGACTAATGGGTCTCTTTTTCTTGTACATCTCTCTTATTTAGTGAAGTTTTTATTAGTTTTTTTTTAGAAGTTTGTAATTAGTTGGAGCTTACATTTCAATTTTCAGCATTCAGTTTATAAAAGTTTAAACCATCTAAAAATTTCTAATGTTGTTTTTTTTTATTGTATGATTTTGGTATTGGATTTAGACTTGCTTAACTATGTTGAGCTTATGATTTCTTATATTTTATTTTGGTTCATATTAATGTAATTTTCTCAGTTGTTCAAAAAATATATATATTTACATTTATAAGGTCACATCAATAGTAAAAAATGGTCAACTAAAATTTCTCTTTTATTTATTTTACATATGCTCAATCAATGTTATCCAAGTAACCATTTCTTTTATTTTTTTTTTCATTTTTTAATATATTTTTGGTTAAAAAATCATTTTTAGTCTTTTTACGCAACCCGGAAATATAATTTTTAGTATTTGTTTTTTTATTTCTAACTATTAAATTTTAGACTATAACTTTGTAAAAAAAATTAAGAATTCTTTTTCATTAGATCTGGAAAAGATAGCGTAGTTCTTGTTGACACATGCATACCACTCTATAGAACAACAAATATATTTGACGACCAAAATTATTGTGGTGCATATGTATCAGATACATGTGAACATGTGCTATCTATAAATTTTTAAAAAGTTTAAAAAGGTTTAATCAAAGGGTAAAAAATATATATATATATTTTAGGTTTTTCTTTAAACTTAAATACTTGTTTGTGTTTGTGTTTTCAAATTCGAAAAATTTATGGTATTATTTAAAACATAAGATTGTGAGAAATATTAGATAAGTAAAATATTGTTTATTATTGTTAAAAGTAATTAATTCCACATCAGTTTTATAAACTAAATTAAATGAACTTATATACTGATTGAATATTTTCATTTAATAGCTTGAATATTTAAGTTGGATAAATGTTTAATTTGTGTATTTTCAACATATTTTCTTCAAATTTCTACTTCCATTAGCTTAAACTTTTGAGTTGTACAAAGGTGACCAATTGAATACTTCCATTTAATAGTTTGAATTTTTAAGTTGGACAAAAGTCTATTATAGCTTGAGCTTTTAAATTGGACAGGTCTCATTGGTGTACTTTTGGATAAAGGTAAGTTCGGTTTCATAAACTATATTGCGTGGGCTTATGTATTTGAACTTTTAAGTTGGATAAAGGTCTATTATAGCTTGAGTTTTGTCACGATCTAAATTTAGGAGTCATAACCGACACTAAGGAATGAAAATTCAAATGAATTCGGAATCCGTAACAAGTCTTAAACAAAAATAAACATTAATCACATATGTTAAAGTATCTTAACATTAAAACTTTTAATAATATAAAGGAAACTCCTTATCATATTATAATAGAATATTTACACAAATATTCAAATACACAACTTCAGTCTAAAACAACATTATATACTACACAAGATATACTACTACTACAGCATCTAATAAAATACAAGAAAATATGACAGTTCAAAATTTACATAAGTCAGCCGGAGAAGAAAGAGTCCAGCGAAGAGAACTATTATACAAGATCTGACCATAAGGATCCTGAAAAAAATAATTGAGAGGGTCAAACTTCACTGAGTGAATCATTATTATATATATGCATGTAACTTACTGCACGTACACATAAGCATAAATAATAATATTTGTATATTTATATTTATATAAATATACATACAGTTCACACAGATGCTTGAAAATATTTTTCAAGATTTATTTTACTGGAGGATCGGAGCAGAACCCTAAAAGTCCGCAACCTCGATCTTTGAACCTCACTAGCCAATAGGCTCATTTAAATACCAAAATATTTCTCTTTTCCAAATTGATAGTGAACTGGCTCTGAGACATTAAGTCAACCGAGCTCCCACAGTCTCACTGCCGGCATGACTGGCCCCGAGACACTAAGTCAACCGAGCTCCAGCAGTCATGTTCTCAATCATAATTCTCAATATAATAATTTAATCATCAATCAATGAATTATTTCATAGCATCTAATGTACTATTGCCCAACAGTCCTAGTGTGACCCACTAGGTGGCACGTTCTACAGTTATCCTCTAAAAATATTTATATCGAGATAAATAAATATTGCATATTAAATAAAAGTATTGAAATTAATTATGACATTAATTATATATATATAAAATATGCACGACATCCAAAATACGTAAATAATTATGACATTAATTAATATATATATATATATAATAATAATGCGATAATAACTATAATTAAAATAAATGCAATATGACATATTGAAATTTACATTTATTTAAAACATGGATGCCAATATTATATTTCTACATGCCATGCATACATATAATAATAACTCACAGGTATACGCTTTTCTACTTCGGTTCAGCTGGCCCGGTCCAGAATGCCTAGCTCGCGGTGTAGCTAAAAGAAAATAATAATAAATAATTAATTAGAAATAAATTCCTAATTTTATACTTTAAAGATTTCTAAAGAATGACTCGATCTAAGACCCGACTCGACTACGACTCGAAATTAAGATTGACCCGATGTTATGTTTTATTAGAAATCTATCAAAAATTCGACAGAGTCTCCTTTGTAAAACGGACATTTCTCTACTAAAAGTAGAGCCGATCCTGCACGCAAACACACTTCTAAATATCCACAATTCAACTTCTCGGGTTGGGCCCCCAAACTACAATCATTGCCCAACCGAGAACCAACACAATTCACAATTAATAAAATAATATAATAATTTCTTAAATC
>CATIWM010586000.1:0-19678 GCA_949671775.1 Mallotus repandus | reverse complement strand
TACTAATTGTTCAGGACAACCATTTTCTGTAATATATTTCAATTAAATTTTAAAAATCATCTATAAGACAATAATATGGAAAGATATAAAATAATATAATATTATTTATTATTATTATTATTAATTATTACACAATTATTAGTGACTGACTACTATTAAAAAACATAATTATAATCAAATAATTATTTAATAATTATAATATTACAAAAGTTAACATAATCATTATATCATTATATCATAATTATATTCAAAATGTGAAAACGGGTAAGCTTTTTAAGTTTATGCATTTTGCCAGTGCTACTGGCAAAATGCATCAAAAAAATTGCATGCATTTCGCCTGTAGCACTGGCAAAATCCATAAATTTTTTTTTTAATTTGCCAGGCGATTCGCCAGTACTATTGGCAAATTGTCTGGCACTATAACTTTCCTCCTCCACCTCAGCCAAAAGTACAATATATTGGGAATATATTTGAGATACTACCATAAAACTTGGAATTATTTCAAAAAGTACCATAATATAGGAATTTTGACAACTTTTTACCACAAATAGGTAAATTGCCCTGGATCTCCATGGTTTTTATCAGTTCAGTCACGTAGGATTCCACAGTTTAGGTCACTTCCACTATAATCATCAATATCATGAAAACAAAAAAAATGATTAGAAAGAGTTATAAATAAAAATTAAACAAAATTAAATTAAATTACACTAAATTAAAAACAAAATAAAAGAAAAGGACAAAAGATAGATGAGATGGATGCAATATTAATTGCTTCTCAGAGGGAAGATTTTTTTTTGTTTCTGCGTCAAAGCTTTTTCTTTTTAGAAAAGAGAGTCTTCTTCCCCACTGCATTAAAAAACATAGGTTTTTATAAACCTCAAAAGACCCATCTCCTATGATCAGGAGAGAAAGATTATTTTAGTTTTTACGATTTTCAAAATTTTATCCCAAAAAAAACCACCTGATAATACAAGATTATCAGGATAAAAATTATTTTATTCCATTTTTAATTATTTTTAACCAATCATAAATTTTAAAATTCTTTTTTAAAAAATAAAAAAATTGGAAATTTAGAATGGAGGCTGGTCCGAGGTGTGTAATTCTGATCGGAATTATGTATTTTTGGTCAGAAATACATAATTCCTATTGGAATTACGCATTTCCAACCGGAAATTTACAATTCTAGTCGAAATTATACATTTCCAAGCGGAAATACATAATTTCGGTCAGAATTACATAATTCCGATCGATGACTTTTTTTCTTACTTTTAATTATGAAATGACCGTTAAAAGAATCAAAACTTTACAATTAGGTCCCTAAAAACATTACAAGTAAGTCCCTAAAAAAATGCTACTAAGCCTTGATATTCAAGAATCAAAATCTAAAGACCTATTTCAAATAAAATCTCATCATTGGATCCTCTATCGCATCCACTCTTGACTATCCCGAAATTTGGTGCTTGCAAAAATATTTAAGTAATGATAATTCAAAGTTAATTTTTCTAATTAAATAAAATATAAAATGTATTGCTTATTTTCATGTAATAAACATTTAATTGATATGTATTTAGTTATTTTAGATTAAATTATTATTTTGAAATATTTAAAATTTTAAAATATTTAATTTAATCAAATTGTATTTTATTATTCAAATTGATTTACATATTAAGTAATCAAATTATACATAAAATAATTAATGATGTAAACAATTTTTGTTGAAATCAAATCTTAATTTTTCTTCCATTGATGAATTTCCAGTAATTAATGAATTTTAATTTTTAATTAATAACCGTGATACTACATTTTAAATGAATAAATATTAAAAATTTTAAAAATATATTTATTTTCAGTTCTATGTATAATATAAATATTTAAATCAAATTATTTTCAAAATAATATTTTAACTCAAACTAACAAAAAAAAGTACTTGTCAATTTGAATATGTCAATTAAATTCATTACATAAAAATAAGCAATAAACTTATATTTTATTTAATTAAAAAATTTAATTTTGAATTCTTATTACTTAAATATTTACTTTACATGCATAAATTGAAAAGTATAAATTAAATAAATATAAGAAAATTATGTATTGATTTGTTAAAATCAATAGGTGATGTTTAAATTGCAAAAAAAAATGTCAAAGATCATGTATGCTTTTTTGCAAATAGTCATAGACCGAATAAACTCTTAAGCATGGGGAAATCTAAGAAATCTTCTAATTCACAAATTGATTCTAACATCGACCCTATAGCCTAATTAGAAAGGGCAAGCGATATTATTAACCAATCAATGGGAACTCCAGAGGTACTAACTCCTTTTGATGAACACCATTTTTGTACCCTTAGGCCCTACTTTAACCGAATAAGATATGTTTATTCTAAGTGTCATCTTAACTTCTAAATCGTTAGATACACCTAGGTTTAATAGGCTTAATAATATGTCTCTTTGGTCAAGGCAAGTATCAATTTTGTCTTTAGCTAGCCCCTCTAATAAATTTATTGTTTAGCTAGCCTAATTATTTAGAACCCACCTTTAGTGATCAATGGAAAGAAATTAGTATCTACGATTTCATCCAGGTCACTAAAAGGGAATTTCTAATAAACAAACCCTTTTTGTCTACTCTTTCTTTGTTTTGGTTATAATCTATGAATGTCTTCATGTTTAGAGACAACGTAATGACAATCACTTTATATGACCTACTTGCCATGTTCGGCCTCTCACCCTTTGGTGAGGAAGTGAGTCTTCACCTTGAGGCCAACTATGAGCATTTCAACAATTTTTTAAAAAAGGAACATGTTGTCTATGGTCACTTTATAACAATGAACATGAAGTCTACTCATATCCTTAATAAGACCAAACAAACTTATTTCTTCTATTGGATTTGTAAATTCCATGTATTTCCAATTTTAATAAAAATTACCAAGGAGTTCCTTCCTCTCATCATCACTCTTGCTGATTGCTAAAAATTTAGCTCTTGAACCCTTTTTCCTTAGCCAATTTATAAAGGCATATGCATCCTACTACCCTCAAAGGAGGTGGTCCACTCTAGATGTTGCAACTCTGGTTCATGGCCTTCTTTCTTGAGCTGATGAGTCAGCCTCTTAAGTCTGATTTCCATATCAATTCTTGCTATGTTCCTTAATTATCTTCATTTAAATGTAAATTTGATACATTTCATGAATTATTTAATTATTTTACACCACTAAAAATCAAAATGACAATTTATTTCGCCCTTTTATTCTTCCACACATAAGCCTTCTTGGACTAATTTAGTAATTAAACAAATGCCAACTAGAAATCACCTAGAAGAGCATATTAATTACTATAAACATTCCTTTCAATCTAGACCTTGATCCCCATAATAATAAGTGTTGAGTTGAACTTTATCATTTAATAGTTAGATGATTCAGTCTTTGTTCAGTTAGTACAATTCTAATACTTTACTCTTGTAATTCTCCATCCAACAATTTAGGTGGTACTATTAGTTATGTTTAATTCAAGTTCTCAACAATTTATCTACTTTTGAGCGGTTAAATGGTAAAGCACCGGACTATTCAATTTTTAAACCTTTTGGGTGTGTTTGTTTCATCTTATTGCATCCACATGATCATTCAAAATTAGAGCCTCAAGCTCGCTTATGTTATTTTCTTGGTTATGAACACAAAAGGTATTATTGTTGGGATTTTATCTCTAATAGATTATATATCTCAGGGCATGTCACCTTTTGGGAACATACCATGTTTTTCTCTTTGTGAAAAGTTTATCAAATTGATCCTTCACATTCCTTATTCTTTGCTAATTCATTTGTTGATACGTTTGATTCACATACTTACAAAGAGCTTAATAATACTCCAACCTTTGTACTCTCTCTTAATAATACTATTTCAATTGTTGATATTATACCCAATTAACTCCTTATCACTTTGATCGGGTAAGACAAATTTCTATTTACCTTAACTATTATCATTATTATTATAGTATTGCCAAATTACATGAACCTTACAGTTATCATGAGGCCAGTACTAATCCTCTTTGGCTTCAAGCTATGACAAAAGAACTCCAAACTTTTAAGAAACCTTGTACTTGAAATATAGTAGATCTTCCTCCTAGTAAGACTTTAATTGAGTGCAAATGGATTTACAAGATTAAAACTTATTCAGATAGGTGAATCGAGTGATATAAGGGACGCTTAGTAGCTAAAAGCTATACATAAGAATATGGCATTGACTATGAAAATACTTTTGCTCCTATCGCATGATTAACCTTCGTTCAAAGCCCCTTAGCAGTTGTAGCTATCAAATGATGGAACCTTCTTCAAATGGATGTCAAAAATTGCATTCTTAGTGGTGACTCACAAGAAGAGGTTTATATGGATCCTACACCTAATTATTCTTATCCCTCTAATAATGTTTGTTAACTTAGTTTGAAACAAGCATTAAAAGTTTAGTTTGTAAAGTTTAGTTCTACTATTGCCCAATTTGGCTTCACCTCTAGTTCACATGATTTTGCCCTTGTTCATCTGACATACTAATTATGGTATTGTTCTTCTTTTACTTTACAACGATGATATAATTATTATTAAAGATTATACAACTTCATTTTTGAATTGCAATAATATTTTTATGAGCAGTTTAAGATGAAAGACCTTTATCCTCTCAGTTATTTCTTAGAACTTAAGGTATCTTTTGATTCTACTTGATATTACCTTTCTTAAACTAATTATGCTTCAAATTGACTTTCTCAAACTGGTATCATTGATGATAAAACTATATATACTCCTTTAAAGCTCAATGTAATATTCATACCTATGGATGGCACCCCTTGATGATCCTGCTTTGTAGTGCCAGCTTGTTGGGAGTCCTTTCTACCTCACAATGACTCATCCTAATATTGCTTATGCAGTTCATTTGGTTAGCCAATTTATGGTTGCTCTTTGCTCATCTCATTTTTTTAGTGTTCTTTGAATTTTTTGCTATGTGAAAGGAACATTACTTCATAGTCTTCATTTTTTGTTCATTCATCTTTTATCTTATCTGGATATTCGGATGTTAATTGGACAAGTGATCTTATTGATTAGTGTTATGAGTCCTCATTTCAGCCCTGACATTTGATCCGAGTGGCGCCTAAATTTCCCCATGTTTAGGCCAACCAAGACTTATTATGAAGATCTCAATCTCAAGCTACTAACCTTACTAACTCCTACTAACTTATTTCTAACTTTTATTTATATTAGTTATTTTGATTATCAATTTATGTTTCATCATCTCAATCTCTACACTCAATTCTCATTTTTATTTTCATGCCTTAATTATGTTCTAGTTATTTTTATCTTTTTATTTGTAATCTCTACCCCTACTCCTTTATTCATTTGTTTTATTTTTAATTTTATTATTCCATGTTCCTTTTGATAATATTTATGATTTATCTTGTCTATTATATCAAGTTCTCTAATTATTTTTATGCTTAAATTGTATTTCATTTTGCTGTCAGCAATGAAAAATCAACTAGAAATCAACTAAAAATATACCAAAAGCTGTTTTTTTCTTCTTTTATTAGGTAATCTTTTATGGTTAATAAAATGCTATCTTTTGCACTTATTTTTCAATTTATTTTCTATAAATAAATCCATTTTCATTTTTTTACATTTTATCTAAATTTTGCATTTTCTTTAATAAATTTATCATTTTCTATGGTAAGTTTATCTTGTTCTTCTACAAAATTAATACCTTTCTTTTTATGCTTTATTTGTGTTGTTCTTTGTTAATCACAAAAATCATCCAAATGAATGGATATGGATCACATCTTCCTTTATTTTCTAGTTTTTTGAAATAAAATGATTTGATTATGTGTTCAATAATTTATAATATGAGAATTGTTCATCCAAGGTACAAAATTCACATTTTGAGGCCTAGCTTGATGGAATCTTATGTTGTGAATTAATGGTTTACATGATCAATCAAATACAATTTTTGAATGCTTTCCAGAAAAACCCATTTTTCAAACATTTTTCCTTTATTTTGATTTCCAAGATACATTTTTTAATTTAATTTTTAAAAAATATCCAATTTAATTTCCTTATAAAGCTAAACTTATTTTGAAAGCATTTTATTACCTTTATTTTATATTCTCAAAGTTATTTTCTTTTATTTTTCAAATAAAATGTTTTATTGCTCCGAAACTTGGATTATGGAGCAATCATGGAGAGGATATGCCCAAAATGTGTTAGCCATTCTCATCTCTCTTCTCTTTTAATTTATTGCTTTTTATTGCTTTTATTTCTCATATTTCATTGCGTAGCGCGCATACATTTGTTTATAACATGATTTTTCCATAATCAGCATGCCATGGGTTAATTGCTTGCCTTGTTAATTCGTATTTACCATGTTTACATGCATAATTATAGTTAAATGCCATATATGATATGATATGCTTGTGTGCTATTTATGTGTATTAGTTTATCATATGCCACAATCATGCATCATCATATTATTATGTCATTTTACTATGTCCACGCATCATTCTTCCTTATCATTTTGTGCTTGTGTGTATATTGTGTTTGCATTTGCATATAGATGTTAATGTATAATAGTACATAATTCTTGGAAGCAATGTACATAAAGTAAGGCCGACAATGCTCAGCATCTGGGCAGTATAGAGATGCCTCAAATAAAAGAGCCTAATCCTACTGACATCACAATTTGAACCCAATGCATTATCCAATGGGTGAATGCAGTTCCAAGTAAGGGATCAGGTTTGCCTAAGTCCTAAAAATGGATAATTTCTCGGGTGATACCGAATGGCGACTCCTTATTTCTCCTACTTGAGTGAAGGCTTGTAAATGCATTTATGCCATCCCTAAGCTCTTTTAGTACTCCCTTCACTACCCTCTATTTTCCTATAAAAAGGAAAAAGGATCTGTGATCATAAGAGTAGTGTCAAGTCAGACTCGCTGGTGTCAATAGTGGCGACTCCAATGGGGATTGAGATATTGATCCTGAAGTTTATACTTTATTTCCAATTATATATACTATTATAGACCAACTTGCATCATGACACTTCTCACACGTGCACAAGCCTAATAACCCTGACTGTGTCAAATTATGATTCACTATGACTCCACTCGACTCATGGGTTGATTAGTTTGACATTGTCACCCTTAGCCTTAACTCAGTTAGAGAGATACTACCTGGCTCATATGACTAGAGTCTGTAACCTAAGTCCTAAAGGGGGTATTTTTCTCTCGAGTTTGCAAAAGATGTTAGGCCCCTCTAACCTTGGCCTGTAACTCAAGTCTATAATGGAGGGAATCTTGCTAAAGGAACCCTTGGTCTTTTACCCTGACTAACCCTTGTAGTGGCTTTAGAAACTTTCACTAGGATTGTACCCTATATCGCATGTGTTTGCTGATTTATGTCTATATGCTGTGTTTTGATTTAAACTGAGTCCTTGGTAACATGTATATCCTATACTATGTTGACTAAGAATCAACTTATTCTATTTAGACTTTATATATCCATTTGAACCTTAAAAGTCCATGCGAACCTAGTTAGTCTATTATAACACATTTATTACATATTGTTTGTTTCTTATGACCTAAATGGTAAATGGTTTACGCCATTTAGGTCATATGTCTCAAACATTATGACTCTTATGGTTATGACAGCTGGACTAATTTGCTAAAACCACAAGGTCCTAATAGGTATGTTTTGTTTAAAAAGAAAACTTGAAATACCTTAATAACCTAATCTTAATAGTGAGGACACTACATCTGTAAGGTTATTATGATATCCCATGTTTTTGTTAACTTGAATCTAATCATCAGAGTATAATATATACATATTATAGGTGATCATTTAATATCTTAACCCAATTAATCTGATGGAGTAATAATTTTGGCCTCTATATATCCAAATAAACCGATTTGGAACTTATTATGATACAATCCAATGTTCATAATAAGCTAATATGTTGTTTATATGTATGATTTATTTGGATATATAAGGATTAAAATCCCAAGCTTGTTATGTCCTGATAACCCAATATAGTTATCCCGATATCATAACTTAACTCAAAAATATTATTTGGTTTAATATATTCAAGTACCATGAAACTCTTTCCAAATGAAACTATGCATGTAAACATAAATCATCCTTGTTTGTTAATTTTCATTACTGAGAGTCACGAGCCGGTTCATCCCCCGATGATGTTTTGGTAAGCCCCACCAAGGAGAAAAATTGAACGACTGCCTATGTGGGAGAGATAAGGTTGGAAGGGACTTTATTTACTTTATTTATGACTGTTTATATTGCATACACATTTGCATTCATGCATTCATTCATTCATTCATTCATGCATATATGCATTCATGCATTATTACAATGCATGAATACATGCATTCATGCATTATTACAATGCATGAATACATGCATTCATGCATTCTTACAATGCATGAATACATGCTGATACATGTACAATCACCATAGGTAATCCTTGCAGTATTTCAATACCTCAGTTTGGTTGGAGGAGAGAAAAAGGTCGATTAGTCAAGTTTATCATCATAGCTTGTTAGAATGGAAGAAGTTCACCTGTTAGAATGGAAGAAGTTGACAAGTTGGTTAATGAAACGGTGAATGAGTACATTTAGAATAATCTGGGTCAGTTACTACAAATTGCTAAGGAAACTGAAAGACCTTCGTATAGGGTAGTGCCTCCTCCTCCATATCAAGGAGAGGTTACTAAAGAAGATGTTGTTATGGTTAATGGCCCACCTTTGATTAAGGATCATATTAAGGCTTATGAGGCTTGGAAGACACAGTCTAAATGAAAAGCACCAACTGTGGCTAATCCTGTTGCTGAGGAAAAGAAAGTGATGACAGAAGAGTATGCTCAGTGTAAGCACCCAATTTTGGGATAATTAGAGTATGGATGCGAAAGTGGACACCGATGATGAAAATTTATTGCAAATAGATCTCTAGTATTTGAATTTCGGATTCCAAGGCTTAATTACATTTTTTTGGGCTCAATTGTAATTTTTTTAAGGGACTCAATTGTAAAGTTTTTTTTAATTTTTTCACGAAATCACCGATTGGAATTATATATTTCCAATTGGAATTATGTTTTTCCGATCGAGACTAATGATAGTCGTGAAAGAAAAATATCAGAAACTGTGGGCAGAATGTAGCTCTGGGAGTAATTTGGGGGTAAAATATGAATCTGCACTTAAAGATGGAAGATGAACATTGAAATATAGGAGTCAAGAGAAGAGTTCTGGGGTCAAAAAAAAGTGAACTACAAGCAACAAAAAACAGTTCATCCATATAGCAATCATCAGACAATAGACTTCATCCTTCAGTTGGTTATCTGTTAGAGAAACCGTATCAGAAGCTCTAGCATCAGAAGTACAAACTTTGAAGTATTCAAGGCTCAAATCTGCAAGTTTTTGGCAAAGCACCTCGTTCTCACACTCAGAGCTATGAGCGTAACTCTTTTCCACAGAAGACCTGTTAGTATCATGTATATCATACATAGCATGCATACACTTGCATAAATCTGTTGTGAAAAGCTTATTTTTTTGTCAATGTTACACAAATACTTCGCTACTAATATTCAAAATTAGTGTTGTAAAGTACAAAAAAGTAGTCAGAGTCTGAAGAAGTGAAAATAGGAAGGGTGATACTATCAAGATGAACCAGATGCTCAATGGGCCTATCTAACAGGGAGATATCATTGATGGTAGCACTCGCAGAAGTCTTATCCTAGGCAATCTTAACCTGAATGCATTTTTAACAGCCATAAGACTGCTTGATCAGAGATGAAATATTGAATTCAGCCTCTTTCAACTCCTAATATGAAGTTCTAACACTCTAGCAATGCAGCTCTCGGCAAGAAAAGGCAAGAATGCACTTAATACTTGAGATGAATGCACTCTGAAACTCCTCTCATCATGAAATAAAGACCTCTAACTCTTAAAATCTCTTTTTCTGGGGATGTCAGGAAGAGGAATGAAGCCTTTTTTGGCATAGCATCTGTGAGGGTGATAGAAAGACAAACTCAGCTCTATGCCATGACTTCAAAGGTGAAGCATCAAGATGCTTGTGATCTAAGACATCATCAACACAATCAAAAGGGAAGAGTGCAAAAAAATAATGTTGCATTCTGACAAAGTTTCTTTATCTATAAAAAAACCAGACTAACTTATGGTATTTCTTGCAGGAAAAAATAAAAGAGAATGAAGAAGGAGAAAAGAACCAACACAATAGTAAGAACAGGTAAGAAGGCAAATGCCAATCACTTATCAGAATATCACCCCATGTGGCAAACATCTTGATAAATACTCAAGGAAAGTAACAAAACTCTATCCCTTTAGTTCATGCAATAAAGTTAAATGTCCATACTAAAATTCAAAATTTGAAAGTAAACTCATCCATTTCATAAGATCATGTGCAAAAAACCTATCTTATGAACTTTTGATCTTAAGGACTCTTTTTTATTAGCCTCGCAGAGTTTAGATGTCTAGTTGACAATTTTGTGCTGAGAGTTTCTAAAATCTAATCAATCTAATGCTCGCTTTGCACCCGAACGAAGGGAAAATATGCAAAAACAAAATCTATAGACTTGCAATGTAAATTGCTTGGGTTTAGAGTATCATTTCAGTCTTTTTACATAATTAATGTGCATCCAATCTACTCTAATGCTCAAATTGAGTAAGAGTACAAAATCCCTTGACAGTATCCACGTTGAGTAATACGAGAAAGGCGGGGGAATACTAAGAGGAGAATTGAAATAAGACCAAGCATTCCTAATCTACTCCAATGCTCATAAATGAGTAAGAGTATCAGTGTGAACCCTCTGGCGGTATCCACGCTGAGTAATATCAGAAAGGCGGGGGAATACTAAAAGAGGACCACGTTAAAAGCTATTTTATTTACTCCAATGCTCTAAATAGAGTATGAGTATCTAAACGACCTTTCTAATGGTATCCACGCTGAGTAATATCAAAAAGGCGGGGGAATACTAGGATAAGGAAGAAAGCACATTAATAACTCAAAGACTATTTTGATCCTCGAAATTCGATATGTTTATGCTCAATGTCCATAAATTTTATCTAGCAAG
Organism: Mallotus repandus; assembly: GCA_949671775.1. Classification (NCBI taxonomy): domain Eukaryota; kingdom Viridiplantae; phylum Streptophyta; class Magnoliopsida; order Malpighiales; family Euphorbiaceae; genus Mallotus; species Mallotus repandus. Next base: position 8,564 of record CATIWM010586000.1, on the reverse strand, counting down.
TTATCCCTGAATTTAGGTGTGAAGGTTAGCTCTTCACTTAGTAAATAATACACTCTCAGCATAAGGTGGTTAATGATACCTTTAACTTTGAGAATGGCAAATAAATGATAGTCATGAAAATTGAAAATCAGTGAGATATGTTGAAGGCATATTATCTTGTGATAAATGATGAATTTGCTTAAGTTAATGCACTTTTGTATAATCATCATGCTAAAACTAACTCTAACAAGTTTTTAAATACAGAAGAAAATACACTCAATATGTGTCATTAGCACCGACATTATCAAGTCAAACCAAGGTCGTCGAGCAATGAAGGTAGCTGATCAAAGTCAATCAGCAAGGAAATTCAAAGCAATCATTCAGCGGTAACATAAAATTTCAGTCGGTGTGAAATTTAAAAGGTGATATCTGCATTTTTCACACACTGCATTCACTCAGTTATACGCTACATGGTAGCTATAACTCCGATTCACTCAGTTATATGCCACATGGTAGCTATAACAGAAATTTGAAGTTCATTTTGTTATATGTTACACAGTAGTTGTAACAACATTTTGAATTCACTTTAGCTAGACATTACACAATAGTTATAGCACAAGTTGCTAGATGCTCCACATGACCTATAGTACCTTTTACACACTCTTTTTCTAGATGTTCCATAGGAACTACATCACATTTTCAAATCATAAGTTCACTGGATGTTCCACAGGAACTGTAGTGCAATCGGCTAGACGTCCCACAGGGAATATAGCTAATTTTAAGTCAACACTACACGTCTAAGTGTAGTGTTTTTTCAATTTAACACTATACGTCTGAGTGTAGTGTGTTTTCAATTCAACACTATACGACCGAGTATAGTGTATATCACCTCTATGCGTTCGAGTATAGTGTATTTTCAAATCAACACTATACGACCGAGTGTAGTGTATTTTCAAATCAACACTATACGACCGAGTGTAGTGTACTTTCCAAATCAACACTATATATTTGAGTATAATGTATTTTCAAATCAACTCTATATGATTGAGTGTAGTGTATTTTCAAATCAACACTATACGACCAAGTGTAGTGTTTCCAATCAACACTATACGTCCGAGTAGTGTATTTTTAAATCATCACTATGCATCTAAGTATAATGTATTTTCAAATCAAAATTCACAAGCAGTTATGGATTGCAACATCAAAAGTGAGCAATGAAAGGGTTGCAGCTAAACGCGAGCAGTTACGAATTGCAGCATCAAAAGTGAGCAATGAAGCGGTTGCAGCTAATCGCGAGAAGTTACAGACTGCAATATCAAAAGTGACCAATGAAAGGGTTGCAGCTAAACACGAGCAGTTATGGACTGCAGCATCAAAAGTGAGCAAGAAAAGGGTTGGAGCTAAATGTGAGCAATTATGGGCTGCAACATCAAAAGTTAGCAATGAAAGGGTTGCTGCTAAACGCGAGCAGTTATGGACTGCGGCATCAAAAGTCAGTAATGAAAGGGTTGCAGCTAATTACGAACAATTATGGACTGTAGTATCAAAGCATCAAAGGTAGAGAACTTGCCAGCAATTATAGCTTGCAGCAACATAAAGCTTACATCTTGGGACAATGAAAACAATGTTGCACGATTAAGTGTCATAGGAAAATGCTTTGTAACACGTCAGGTAAGTATCTTAACTCCTTACCCTTGAAATTGTGTGCTTATGATTTCGCTTACTTGTTCAATGTTTATTCTAAAGGCAATGTGCATACACTTGATCATATCATAAGCATTTTATACTTAAATTCTATTCATACTGAACCATTTAATATAAGTAATACTGAATCGCCCAAAGAACTCCAAATGGCAACAAGTCTTTCTTTGGAAGAAAAAAGTGAGCTTGAGAGAATAATTAAAAAAATGGAAAATAGTCTTTGCTTAGAGCTATGACAATTTACCAAAAATAGATCATGAAGTGGTGGAACAATTTGTTCTAATTGATCCTAGAATAAGGCCAATAAAGCAAAAATTTAGGCAGCTAAGACCTGAATGGGCTCAAAAGACATAGCTCTTTGATATGTTGCACAAGCATTTTTCAACCCAAACGACATTACTTTGTAACAAAAGGTGCCCCATTCTATTATAAAAGCAGTTTTAACCTTATCTGCAATAGCCATCATTATCTAATTAAACCCTACCATCCCATATGCACATGTGTAAGAATTTTTACCAGCAGCAAAGTCTATCAGGATGTCTATATGAAGCAAAGGCAAATCATCCTTCGGAGTTGCCTTGTTTTAGAGATACGATTCATAAAGAGATGGAAGTGTATGTCGATGATATGGTGGTTAGATAATAAACTTTTATAGAAATTGCAGAGATCTGGAGAAGTTTATGGGAAGGTTGACAAAGTTTAATATCAAAGTTAATTCAAAAAAGTGTGTTTTTTACAGTATCTTCATGTAAACTATTAAGTTATATGGTTAGCTCAAAAGGCACAGAGATTGATCCAGATAAGATCAAGGCAATTCAAGAAATACCAGTTCCTAAAACAGAAACGAAAATAAGATATTTTCTAGGTCACCTCCAGTACATCAGTAGATTTATTTCTAAGATGTCTTCATTATGTGAGCCAATATTCAGACTATTGAGAAAGGATCAGCCCACAGTTTGGAATGAACAGTGTCAGATTACATTTGAAAAAGTTAGGCAGTATTTGTTGAATCCTCTAATACTCAGGCCACCACAACTAGGGAATACACTTGTCTTGTATCTGTGTGTTGAAGAATCTACATTAAGGGCAATGTTAACTCAAGCAGATGATAGTGGGACATAATTTGCAATTTATTACTTGAGCAAGAAGTTGCTTCCATGTGAAGAGAAATACAAGATAATTGAGAATATTTGTTTGGGTATGGTATGGGCAACAAGAAAATTTTGGCACTATTTTTAGTCATACTGAGTACAAGTTGTTTCGAAGATGGATTCAATGAAATATTTGTATGCTACTTCATTATTGGTTGGTAAATTGGATAGATGGTTGATTTTGCTCTCTGAATTTGATATTGAATATTTGACAAATAAAGTAATCAAAGGAAGAGCAGTTGCTGAATTATTAGCTCAACAACCAATAGAAGATAATCAAGAGGTTGACATTTCTTTTCTATATAAAGAAATTGGCTTGATTGAATTTCAAGGTTGGAAATGTATTTTGATAGTGTGATGAATAAAAAAAGAGCAGGAATTGGAGTGATTCTAGTTTCACCGACTGGAGATTGGATTGCAATAGCAAAAAGATTGGATTTTTTAGTTACTAATAGCATCTCAGAGTATAAAGCTTGTACCTGTGGTTTAGAAGCTCTTATTACAATAGAAATCAGAAGAGTTGAAGTGTTGGGTGACTCAAAACTGGTTATTTCACATGTCAATAAGAAATGGGAAGTTAGAGAAGAAAAATTCAAGCCTTATTTGGATTATATTTAGAATCTGAAAAAATACTTTGATGAGCTAGTGTTTGTCCACTTGATAAGAAAGAAAAATAAAGTTATTGATGCTTTAGTGACTTTAGCCTCTGTTTGGGATAATCCAAAATGATTGTTAGTGAGGCCAGTAATCTTAATGAAAGTCAGAGTTCCATGTTTCGAAAATATTCAAGTTCTAGCTATACAAGAAGAAAAGAAGCCATGGTATTTAGATATTTTGAGGCTAATAGAGTGTGGTAAATTTACAGAACATGCCAATAAGAAAGATTGAATGATCTTGAGATCTCTTACAAAAAGATTTTTCATTTTCAATGGGATTTTGTATAAATGAGATAAGGCTTTGCATCCTAGATGTGTTTCAGAAAAAGAAGTAGAACAAATTATATGAGATGTGCATTCTAGGGTATATGGACCTCACATGATTGGTAAAGAGTTGGCAAGAAAAATTATAAGACATGGATACTATTAGTTAACAATCGAGCATGATGATTGTATTCAGTTTGTCAAAAGTTATCATGAGTGTCAGTTGCATGGGAATGTTTCTCATATTCCACCTTTGATGCTCCAAACTCTAACTTCTCCATGGCCATTCTCAGAATGGGGAATTGATATAATGGGAGAAATTGCTCCACCAGCTTTTAATGGCCAAGAGTTTATAGTTATGGCAGTTGATTATTTCTCAAAATGGGTACAAGTTGAGTCCTTTAAAAAGCTGGGGGCAACGCAAATGGCTAGATTCATTGAAAATAATTTGATTTATAGATATGGTGTGCCTCATCACATTATAACTAATAATGGTGTGCAGTTTCAAGCATAAGTAAGAGATTTATTACAAAGGTATGGGGTTGAACGTTATTAGTCATCTTTGTATTGACCTCAAGTGAATGGTGCAGTTGAAGCGGCAAATAAAAGCATAAAACAGATCCTCAGAAAGACTGTCAAAACTTATAGAGATTGGTCAGACTAGTTTTCATATGCTTCATAGGGTTACAAAACTATAGCTAGAGCAGCTACAGGTGCAACACCCTATTCATTGGTGTATGGAATGGAAGCAGTGTTACCAATAGAAGCTGAATTGCAGTCTTTGAGAGTGGTTTTAGAAGAAAAAATTCCAAAAGTTGAATGGGCCAGATCCATATATGAAGAGTTGACTCTAATGGATGAGAAAAGACTTAGGGCAGCATTCAATATGCAACTTCATCAGAGAAGGATTACTCAGGCTTTCAACAAGAAAGTCAAAGTCGATAAGATTAGGGAAGGCGATTTGCTTTTAAAACAAGCTAGATCAGTTCCGTTTGATCCAATAGGAAAATTCAAGCCCAATTGAGAAGGTCCTTCTATTATTAAGAAGATACTTCCGAAAGGTGCAGTCAAATTGTCAAATCTCGAGGGAAATGAATTTACAAAGCCTGTGAATTTGGACAGAGTGAAAAAGTACTACATCTAGTCTCCAAGCGTAGTACTAAAAAATATAAAAAATAAAAATCCTCACTAAGTCAAAAACCCGAAAGGGCAGCTTAGGCAAAAGTTAGAGGTTCCCGCTAAGTCACAAACCTAAAAAGGGCGACTTAGGAAAAAATTAGGGAAATTAAAAAAAATGAGAATAATTCCCACTAAGATGAAGACCCAAAAAGGGCTTCTTAGGAAAAAGTAAAAGATATTTGAGAGTTACGTTATATAGAAAACTCGAAAGATAGTTAAGGTCATTAGAAATTCTTGTTGCTAATTAGATTGAACTTTGAGCAATTCTATATCATTTATCCTTTTTATGGTTGAGAATGAGTACATTTAAGTTGATAATGCTCGAGTGTATGCATTCTTGTCATTAGCTTATGCATTTGAATATGTATGAAAAATTAAGATGTTTATTTTACAAGCAATAAACATGATTCAAAAATTTTCTTTGTTTCTTGTATCTTTTTTTTTTATCAAAAGAAAATTTTCATTTCATTTCATTTCATCTTATTTCATAAACAAGAATTCATACAAGAAAAAGCTTGCATCCTAAATAAGAAGCTTTCTAAAGCTTTAAGATAAAATCTAATTCCTTGAATTACCTTCACCACTTCCACTTGCTTCATTATGACCTTATAGCCAATTGTTATACTCTTGAGTGGTTAAGAATTCTTGATTTTTGTGAATGCTACACCGCATAACTCTTCTAGGCCAAGATTGAGTGATTGCTTCGATAAAAGACTTAGTGAGTGCACCAATATTGGGGAGAGAAGGCATTTGAGTAGGATGTTATTTCAATCCTTGTTGTCTTGAAATCCTTAAAGGATGAAAGAAAGAGCATTGCCTTAGTCCAACAAGAGCTATATAGGTGTGAAAACTCCTTGAGCACACATCAAAAAAGTTCTACCAAGGGCAAACCCATTGCACATCCTTCTCACCTAAACCATGCATCCAAGCCACCCATTCTTTTTTCTTGTTAAGCCTCACCAAAATTCTCCTTCTTAAGAAGTGATTAGGCCCATAATTGGTTGTAAGATTAGGGGGCATCACTACCTTTAGCTTCTCCATAAGCCAAACCTACAAAACACAAACATATAACCACATTAGAGTGTCAAAGTGTAAAACTGGCTATCCATAAAGGAAAATCAGTTGTTGGTGTCTGAAAATTGGTTATTCATGCCTCTTAGACCGGCTATTCATGAGGTAAAATTGGTTGTTCAAACATGAAAATCAATTATTCATATTTGATGCACGAAAATCTACCCTTACTTGCAAAAACAACACACTTCCACCAAACTGAGCACTCATATTGACTTTAACCTTGTCCAAACCATTCAAAGTCTCTGCTAAAACCACCAGAGCAACCAATTTTGGTGTCAAATTCATCTCAACATAAATTTGACTCAAAATAGACAACACTTTTCCATTCATAAGCCTTAATGTGCTCTTATCACATTCTAGGAGATAATGGCTAAGAATGATGCTCCCGATGATAGGAATCGGATTACAAGAACTAGGATTAGATTGGAGATGATGAATTAAGCCATAAAAATATATGAAAGAACCTAAAATATTGCAACCATTAGCTTCACTCTTTCTCATGCCAAAGAGATGATTCATAGCATGTACAACCACTAGGTCTAGATCCGAAATAGCCATCTCTTATTGAGGGAATATCTTAATACCCAAAATTGCTGAGAATTCTTCCAAAGTAGGGCATAGCTCCATTTCCATAATCCTAAACACATGGAGAATGGGATTCCAAAAGGTGAGAGCACCATGAAGAAAGTTATAGTCAAGTTTTAAATTCAAGAAGAACTTGAGATGATGGAGGTTGTATATCTGGAGATGTAACCAATCTTCATTTGTGAGGGTGTTAATGAAACTTTGAAAAAGTGATTTGGTGTTTTTGATGCTCATTGTTGCTAATAAAATGAGAAAGCTTAAAGAAACTAGAAGTGTAGAGAATGCTAGGGGGCAAGGAGATGGGGGATCAAATTGCAACATTTTGCAAAACGTTTTTTTTTATTTCCTTAACCCTTTGTTAAACCTAAATCCTTGCTTAATTCCCTTTACCTTGCTTTTAAAAATCATGTTTGAGGTTTTGTTGTTAAATTTTTTAGAATAATTTATCATCTCAAAGACAAATAGACAACAAATTTAGCAAGCTTCTCTAAATATATTTTACAAGTGTAACATATTCATAATAACATTCTCAAGCACAATAAGTATGAGTAATGGAAGCAAAATAACATGTCCATAAGTGGTGATCAACATCTTGGAATCTCAGCAAAGCTAAAGAAATACAAAAGTATAGGATACATGTGGATAAGTAGAAAGTGAACAAAACAAGATAGGAGTCTATCTGGTACTACCACTCCTAGATAACCACTTCCTCAGGTTACGAATTTCATGTTCATACTTGGTCATCCATTATTTCATGCATCTATTCTTAGAAAGAAGCTCATGTAGTTGAGACACAATGGGGATTAGAGTTTGCATAAACATTTATACTCATACATTCATACTCATGCACATATATAGTTGTTTGTCCATACTCATACATGCGTGCATTTGTAGTTGTTTGTTCATATGTGCATTAATATTGTTCATTCATATGCATTTATAGATATATACTTGTACTTACCAATGCTTTCTTGTTAACCTTCGACACAAGATTCTTTGCACTATATAGCCCTCGCATCAATTTCTCTACTGATGACCTTTTAACCTACATTAATATTAATGTGATTATTACTTCTTTTATTCACCACTAACACAATTTCAAGATGAAAATTCAGGTATCTTACATGAGTGGTCTTAGCTAGTGTAAATGCAATAGGCTGACAATCTAGAGTGGGAAGTTCCTCATAGATCTCCGCTTTATGAATAAAGTCAAGAATTAGGAACTCTAAATTCACCTCTCGGGTGAAATCCCCAGGGATGACATAAATGTTGTGTTGGTGAAATATAGCCTCACCTTGAGCACTAGACTCTGCATGACCTCTCTTACAGACCTGTAAACTGGAATAAAAAAATGTAAAAGATAAAATTAAATCATGAATAAATAAAACAATACCTCAGAGGTAGAGGAGTGAATCTCGGAAGGTATAGCACTCGGATCAATTGGGTATACATTGTCAGGCATAATATGCAGTAGACATGTCTGGATAAAGCGAACATAACCATGCTCCTCAAAAGGCTCCAAAAACATCTCACATGGAAAGCCTACCAACCAAAGCTCCAAATCTCTATGATGAGTGTGAAAAATGCACTGTTTTAAGCACTCAAAGCATTAGGTTTAGGTGTAAATTCAGTTACATTTATTTTTCTTCTATTTAGTTTTTCTTCAATTAGGCACTTTTTGCATGATTTGCATGTTTATTTGTTTTTAGTATTATTTCATTTATTTTTAATTAATTTTTATGAATTTAGGTAATAAAGGACAATGGAGAAAGTTGCATGGGAGTCAAGAATGTCCAGAATGGTGCAAAGAGATGTAATGCTGAAAAAAGCTACTTGCACGGCCGTGCGACTTGCGTCGTCATGTGGATGCTGTGAATTTTCACGAGAATCAGGTCACACGGCCGTGCCAAAATGGCACACGACCGTGCGACTTACGACGCCAAATTTTCACGAGAATCAGGTCACACGGCCGTGC
>CATIWM010585950.1:0-18964 GCA_949671775.1 Mallotus repandus | reverse complement strand
ACCATTATACAAAATACCACTCAAACTTATATTTTCACGGTATGGTATGGAGGGATTTACACCCGATAATTGCCTCTTCAATACTACACTAATCATCACCGTGTGTACAATAATAGCAATTATCAATTACTTAAAATATATGAATCAACATTAGAAATTAAAATTTCTAACAGCTACAACATCAATTTCAATGATAAGCACAGAAAAAAAGATCAGATTAAAATGTGATACACGGAAAAAACTCAGCTACAATGTGAAATGCAAATACGAAATGAAAATAATGTAAGAAATCAGTTCAATTTGAATACCCCCACCATCGCACACATAAAAGGACGAGCATACATTGGTGGACCATGTAAAAAGGACCCGACATGACAGTTCACGAACCAAAAGGACAGTGATCAACAAGAACAGATTCCTGTTCAAAAGTTGTTCAAAAAAGTTGTACAGTAAGTCTTAAAAGTTGTTAAAAAAAAAAAAAAACGAGAACAGATTCCTGTCACAATCAAAAGCAAACAGCACTAGCGAGCTGTTGCTTCTTATTGTTGTTGTTGTTGAGCTAGCAAGGTTCACAAGGGTGAAGAAACAGAGAAACGGAGATGGCGAACGCTCAACTCTTACCTGCCAGTAATCGTTATCCAAATCATGTTCAATTCTCTTCTTCTCTCAAGGCAATTCTTCTTCTTGTACATCTAATAGATAATTACTTTACTCTAAATTGCCTTTCGTTGACTAACTTACACCATTAAATTAATGGGCATATATGTATGTACGTGCAGGTACGATGTCACCCCCCTGGAACTACGAGGATCAGAAGCACTCCATCAGACGCTCAAGGGTAATGTATATCATTTTCTTTTAATAACGATACATCCTTTTATTCAATTGAGGAAACCCCATTTAATCAATACTATTATTCCTCATTTCTTGCATTAGGTTTCATGTTGTTTTCCTTTTCTTTAGTAAAGATTGCTTTTTTGCTCTTACACCAGTGACGAACTGTTTCCTTGAAATTAGCAGCAAAACATCTGAATTGGCTCATGATAGTAACAACTGCAACAACCTTCCATTTGATCGTGTTCCCACTGACTTCATGTATGTAATGAAATGTCGTGGAGGCGGTGACAAGTTTTCAGATGGTGAGTTACTGCCTTATGGAAAGATTGAATTGAATCCATTCTCTTCTGTCTTGAACTATGGCCAGGTAAGAGTTATGTTTGCTTTAGTCAGCTTGCAACATTTTGTTACGGTCTTACTCGGCTATTTATAGTACTGTGTCACATTGTGTACTTTTGTTATAGGGAATCATTGAAGATTTGAAAGCATTTAAGAAAGATGACGACTCCACAATTCTCTTATTTCGTCCTGAGGCAAATGGGCTGCGACTGAGAGTAGGAGCAGACAGGATGTGCATGCCTGCACCAACTATTGGTCAGTTTGTGGACGCTGTAAAACTTACCGTCTTGGCTAATAGACGATGGGTAATGGCACATTGTATTGGTTCTTAAGGACAGTAAAATATTAGTTCACTTTATGCATTTTTTGTTAATCAATTGTTGATGAAGCACGATGCCAAGCTGCAGGTTCCGCCACAAAATAAAGGCTTCTTACACATCCGTCCTCTTCTCTTAGGCAGTGGAGCTGTTCTTAGTCTTGTGCCCTCTCCTGAATTCATATTTTTGATTTATGTTACTCCAGTTGAGAGTAATTTTGAGGTACATTATGTTGTTTAATTTCATTTTTTGTCTATTTGCCATTGAGCTTATGGTTTTAAAGTTTAGACCTTTGCACCCCAGAAGGGTGTAATCAATCTATCGAGAAATTGTTATTCAATATAATTCCTCCAATACTTACCTTCTTTTTTCCCTTCATATGTATTTTGTTTGGCAGGCTATTTAATTTGCAATTTTTTAGAAGTAAATGTACTTATTTTATTTCTTTGGATGATGACAGAGTGGAGCAGAACCGATTAATCTGGTAGTTGAGAGTGAAATTCATCGTGCAGTTCCGGGTGGAGTTGGGAACACAAAAGCAATAGGAAACTATGCTATGGTAAGTTAGCTATGAACATGGATGAAGTGAAGCTTCAATTTAAGAAAGTTTTACCGAAAAGCTATGGAGGTATTTGTTTATGTACTGATGAATATCCTGGGGGCATGCCTATTGATCATGACCTCCACTCTTTATAACTTAAGCGTAAGAATATTTCAGTGTAGCCTGATCAACTGTTTGATGTTATAAAATCTTTGTTTTTAGATCACAAAGGCAAAAGCTACATCTAAAGCGAATGGCTATCACGATGTTCTATACCTTGATGCAGTTCATAACAAATATCTGGAAGAAATTTCTACTGCTAACATTTTTCTTGTGAAGGTATAATACAATTCTGCTTATTTGCTTTATGATCAAGCACTTTGTAATGCAGTCTACTTCCTTTTTTGGTATGAGATGCTTAAGTTGGTTTGTGTAAGAAAATGATACAGTTATATGACCGCAAAGAATCTGGCTGTCTAATTGGAAATGAGCATAAGGCAACAGTCGTAGTATTTACAATTTTCTGAAATTTAGTCACTATCATTACCAAAAAATTTTGATTTTAACATGTTTCGTTGATTTTGAACTCCTAGGATAAAACAATATGCACTCCAGCATTGACAGGAACAATTTTACCAGGCATAACACGGGAAAGTGTTATTGATATTGCTCGCAGCCAAGGGTTTCAGGTGTGTCTTTTGAGCCAACAATCTGTGATGAATCAGTTACAAGTACTCATGAAGTTCCTGGATTGGCATGCCATTGGGAAGTTTTTAACACTCGTATATTCTTTCTTTTTGATACCATTCTTCTAATGGGTCTTTTCCCTTTTCCTCTTCTTACATGGAAGTAGATGTTAAGTTGTGCTTTTTGTCGTACTTGAAGCATTGATCTGTTCTTAGGTATATAGACTCACATTATACTTATCAACAGGTTGAGGAGAGACTTATTTCTGTTGAGGAATTGTTTAAGGCTGATGAAGTTTTTTGTACGGGGAATGCTGTTGGTTTATTACCTGTCGGTGGCATAACTCTTCTCGATAAAAGGTATTTTTTTTGTTAAGATTCCTGTGCTTCAACTCTCTGTCCAGGACTTCTCAAGAAATGGTTTCAGGATTGAAGTCTACCAAGGTGTTTAAAATACCTTGAAAATTTTTTGCATGAGAGAAGTTCTAGATTTTGATCGTTACATTTCCAAACAAATAATTCATTCCCATTGAATGCCATTGTCCGTAGTTAACACCAAGGGCCGAGTCAATACCGTGTCGGATTGAGTTCATGCTTGAAGTTTCTTAGGAGATAAGACCATTTCTGTTACTGATGTTTGGAAAGACCAACTTTGCTTCTATTGAGTCTCATAAAACTGAATGCTGCAGTTCCTTTTCCTTCATGGCTCTGAATGCAGGCTGTCCTACCAGGGAGGTGGACCTGGTACAATGTCGTGGCAGCTCTCCTCTGCACTTGGTAACATACAAAAGGGACTTTCAGAAGATAAAATGGGTTGGACTGTTGTCCTGAATCAGGAACATAATTGACCGGAATAAAATCTAACTTCTCTGCAAATGCTAATTTTTGGTGCGCTAAAATATGTTGCGTGCTGATGCGTAAGATTTGAATGGCATTTTGTGGTATAACATTTAAAATTTGAATTTTGTTGTTAATTTAAAAAAAAAAACTATCCTGAATTGTATGGTTTATTAATATTTAAATCTTATAATTTCCGATTAATGAAAAAGAAAATTATGTTATCTATCGTCACACTTGTATCTAACATTGGCTTATGTCTAGACTTGGAAAGGGGCTATAGGTTTTCTTAACATGTAATATTTAAGGCCAAATGCATAGTTTCACCTCTGAACTTTACTTAATTAACTTATATAGTATTTTTCAACTTTTATTATATTTTATTTAACTTCTAAATTTTTATTTTGAATCTATCTAACTGTTATAATATATAAAATTGAAGTATTTTCTAAATTAATATTGATATAAACACAAGAGAAATTTATATAAACTAAAATAATATTTAATAAAAGAGAGAGTATAATTAAAAATATATATTTTTAACTTTCTCAGCATTAATTTTTAATTCTATTTATATTGTTTTAAAGCTAATTTTAGCATTTTATATGTTTAAAATAATTTAAAATTAAATTTTTATCCATTTCGATATTATATTAGTCAAATAGAATAAAAACTAAAAATTAAAAGGTGAAAATGGTTTAAAATAAAACTTTAAAAGTTGAATATAAAATAATAAAAATTAAGAAGTGTCAAAGGTTAATCGTATAAAATTTAAGGGTAAAACTATGCGTTCAGTCTAACATTTAAGGTAGCATAAAGTAAAAGTAATTAAAAATAATGACAAAAATTGGCCTAAAATGAAAAAATCTAAGAAAGAAAATAAGAAAATGGAGAAACAACATGCGTGTAAAAATAAGACAGCTAGACTAACAGCTGTTAAAATCAGCTGGTAAAAAATTATTTTCGCCTAAGTTAGATTTTAAATTTTAAATTTAAATTTTAGTATATAAAATTATATTAAATTAGTTGTTTAGAAATTTTTATTTACATATTCTATCGAAATGAATTAAGTTAAAATTAAATATTCTTTGATACCGGTGATTTTGATAAAAATATAGGCAGCTAGACCCGCCACTTGTGCCATGAAAATTTCCAACTTTTATGGGGGGCCAAAAATGAGGAACCTGGAGCCAAGTTCTCAGTGCTTGGTATGACAAAGACCTTTACATTGTATTGATTGAGAAACATCATTTCATGATGACTAATTCGTGATTCATGTTTTGCCATAAAACTAGTAAATTTAGATTCCTCGCAAATGGACAAGGACCTTGCATAGTATTGATTGAGAAACATCATTTCATGATGACTAATTCGCGATTCATGTTTTGCCATAAAACTAGTAAATTTAGATTCCTCGCAAATGGACAAGGACCTTGCATTGTATTGATTGAGAAACATCATTTCCTGACGTCTAATGCAAGATGTTTTGCCCTGGTCAATAAGATTCCTAGCAAATGAAAACTCTAATGGATCTGAGATAGACTAAAAACGAATATAATTGACCAGTTTTATCGCCAAATATGTGTGTATATATATATAGACAAATTTTCATTGGGCTTCTGTCTCCATGAAAAAAAACATTTATAAAAAGAACAACGAGGTCAAATTTAAAATTTTTAAAATTATACAATCATATATTGCACATAATTATTCAAGTTTTTCTTTAAAAATAAATTCACTAAAATTCCAATTACTCTAGGAAGTGACATCTCTATCTTATCTTATTTGGGTCCTCCTAAATCCTAAATAATTGGCTTTATTTAGTCTAACATTCAATTCCTTTTTGATCAGCCAATGTTACCGAATCTAAACACTCCCACATCAAAGTGTATACATTAGAAGATATAGAATTTTTTTTTTCTCAACTAGTGATATTTAGAAAATATTAGACTCTTGATATTTCAATTTAATTTAATTCGAATAAAATTATATAAATATTTTAATAATTAATTTAACGTAAAAAAATATATTTATTAGTTAATATTAACGATTATTAGTACATTAAAATTTGCACTATATTACATATGTTCAATCATAATTTCTATTGAATTCACGGCAATTTTTTAATAAAATGATAAAAGTATTTTTTATATATAAATATATGTGGTCTATCCATGTCTTTTGATTTGGATTGTCAAAATAATTCTATGTAAATCTTCCCAATTATAAACCAAATATTTACAATAACCAATCCTATTAAGCAATATCATTGAGCACACAATCCTCATGCTAACAGTTTTCAAGTGTTATTTTCCGCTACGTGTTTCCTGATAAGCATATACACCTAATTCATTGATAGCTAGTTTTGTGTGTTAAACATGTACACCTATTTAATATATTATAATATATATTATTTCCAAGAAAATTAAATTTACCGATTTTATGTATCGCGCATCGATATATCTATATATATATATATATATATATATTTGGACTGCTCAATACATTTTCAAAACAATTTTTTTTAAATCTAGTCCTAATTGATTTTTTCTCTTAGCAACTATATTATAATTTTTAATTTTTGAAGCGAATTGTAAATTTAAAGAATTTTTTATTATTAAATTTATTATTGTACTTCATCGTTGGATGAGAAATATATATATATAAAAGTAATTTACATTTAAATAATAAAAATTAATAAATATTTAAATAATGTTGATCAAATTTAACGTGATTGGTCTGCTCACATTGTGTTTGCTGTAAGATGGAGAAATTTTCAAGTTTGAAATTATTTTGTGGTGGAGGGGAGTTATTGACATGTATTTTTTTTAATTAATATTATTTAGAGTTCATTAAGCTCTAATTAATTTGATTCAATTTATATAAAATTATAAGAATGGTAAATATTTTTTATTAATTAATTTAATACAACTGTATATACTAATAAAAGAATTAAATATATAAGTAATATAATTTATTTAATATGTATTATAAATTTGATAAACGTGATTGAAAAAAATAAATATTTAAGTAATATGATTTATTTAATGTGTGTTATAAATTTGATAAAATACGGTACTACACTCACAAGGATCAAGAAAAATCGTCAAAAAGACTCCAAAATTTATCGCTTAGGATAACTGATGGCAGACAACCCACTTGCATGACGTGGAATTGTGACCTAAAAAGGATGGATTGGGTTTGGGATGTGCATTGCCACTGGACAAAAACAATCCGTCCATTATTGATAGACATGCCTGCTTCCGTATTCAATTGCTCCATATTCTCTTTTGGGCATGAGATGGGCTATTTTTATTTCTCAATTTAGGGTAGTTTTAAAAGTTATCTTTTATTTATGTTACTTTTATTTTATTTTTTATTAAAAAAATAAAAAATGTTATTAAAAATAGTAAAATTATAAAAAGATAAAATTAATTCAAGTCAAATTACTATTTTTAGTAGTGAAAATAATTTAAATATTTTTTTTTCTGTTGACGAGATGATTGACAACAGAAAGAAAAAATTTCGCTACTGCGAATAGTGGAATGGACATTACGCTACTTGCAGCAGTGAAATGAAACCCAACAAATACAACTTTTTTTTCTCTTGAAATGACACTGATTTAACTATTGTATATATAATTATTTATTGATCATGTTAACTTTTTAATATTATAATTAGTAACTAATTATTGAGTTATGATTATGTTGATTTAATAATATTTAGTTACTTATCATTGTGTAATAATAATAATAATAATAATAGTAGTAGTAGTAGTAGTAGTAGTAAATAGCTGTAGTTATTTTATTGAAATGTTTTATATAATTGAGGTAATTTAAAATAATAATTATTATTATTATATAAATTTAAATATTAAAATTGTATAAAAATTATTATGAATTTGTATGAATAATAATAAATAATCCTAAAAAGTATATTAATAATGATTTTTATTTATATTTTAATTAACTAATTATAAAAATTAACTATTTTTAATACATTAATTACTAATAATAATTTTTTTATTATTTTTTATTTAATTATTTTCACATATTATATACTTTTGTTATTATTCATATAAATTCATAATAATTTTGATATAATTCTAGTATATAAATCTATGTAATTATTATTATTATTATTTAAATTACCTCAATTATATAAAACATTTCAATAAAATAATAAAAAAAATTGTTATTATTATTATTATTAACAATTATTACACAATGATGAGTGACTAAATATTATTAAAATCAACATAATTATAACTCAATAATTAGTAGCTAATTATAATATTAAAAAAATTAACATAATCAATTAATAATTATATATACAATACTCAAATCAGTGTCGAACATATGAAAGGCTTGTAAAACCAACCAGTACAACAAAAAGAGGACAACTCATGTACGGGACGAACCATCTTGAAGTCCATCAGTCTAATATGTAGGATTGGGAGATCTCTTTTGGCCTATGTTTATTTTATTATGTATTATGTATTTGGTGTAATTTAGTATTAATCTTTGCTTTTTTTGGCTGTAGTTCATGGATGAACTCCTTTCTAAGTTCAGAGTTCACTAGTGACTAGTTAGTGGCAATTGGTAAGTTTGCCCCTTAACCAAGAACTACTTTAATGTAGTTGTATTTTGTATCAGTCATCTCCAGAATCTCTGTTTGTACTCTCAGCCTAGCTGGTGTTCTATGTGTTTCTAATGAAGCTCATTTTCTTTGGTAAAAAAAAAAAAAAATTAGTGTCACCTCAAGAGAAAGAAAAGTGGTGTGTGTTGGGTCTCATTATGCTACTACTAGTAGCATAATGTTCATTCCATTACTGCCAGTAGCGTAATGAGTGTTTTCCCTCCTCTGTAGTGCCACCTTATCCAAAAACACCACAAATTGGAAAAATCTTTTACATTTCACCACAAAAATGAGAATTACTTTCAAAATTAGGGTTAAATGTATGAGTGGGTACCCAACTTTGCATTTATTTCATTTTAGGTACTAAAGTTTAATTTATTTCATTTTGGGTACTAAACTTTGATTTAAGTACCAACTGCTAGTGACCTGGTGGCGATACGCTAACATGGCAGCCGGTAAGGGAATATTCTAAGAATATTCGTCACGTCACCATGCCTAGTCATCAATTTTTAGTGCACTGGTGGTCACCCAACTTTACTTTTATTACAATTTGGATACTAAACTTTGATTTTGTTTCAAAAATGGTACTGTCAAAAATTTGTAGTCCTCTAAATTTCTCTTAAAAACCATTTTAATATTTCAATCTCTTTATCTTTCCAATTTAGTTCAGAAATTGTAAAAAATTTGAAAGTTTACTTCTCATAGGCTATGATACCACTTAGGATGAGTCTGTTTTTACTAGGCAGAATCAAAATAAGTTTCAAAATTTTCCTGATTTCTTATAAGGATAAAGATATATGTAGCGGGCATCGACACTATAGTGCGTCGCTGGCTCGCGACAATTATGAAAATGTCCTTTTGTTCAATTTTTTTCTCATTTGCTTATTAAAAAAAATGTATAGACTTTGGGTGTTTAAATCCTTGCACGATAGGTTCACCCGTGTGCAATTTAGGTTTTAGATTCCAAAAAAAAAATTTAAAAATTAAATTTTTAAAAAAATATTAAAATCTAAAAAAATATTAAATAGAAGTTTGATACCCAAAAAGATTAAAAATTAAAGTTTGGTAACTGAATTGAAATAAAATTAAAGTTCGTTGCCCTCTTGTGTATTGGGTGCTAAAAATTGATGACTAGTCATGGTGACGTGGCGAATATTTTCAAAATATTCCCTTGCCGGCTACCACGTCAGCATATTGCCACTAAGACACTGGCGGTTGGTACTTAAATTAAAGTTTAGTATAAAAAAAATAAATTAAATTTTAGTACTCAAAATGAAATAAGTCTAAAGTTGAATACCCACCCGTACATTTAACCCTTCAAAATCACCATAAATTAGGAAATAAATTTTTTTCTTACCATAAAATGATAAATAGCCCTATTATATTGGGGGACATTTGTATTTGAATGAATTTATCACCGTATTTCTTAAATAGTTTATTATATAAACGCTTGCTTGGACCGTTGGCAAATAAAGTAGCAAATTCATGTAAATACATATGATACGTTAGTACAACTATAAAGGGTAAAAATAGTAAATTTATGCAAATATATGTTTATATAATCGGTTATACACATATTGAGGTGTTAATTTGAGAAATTTAGAAATACGTAGACAAAGTCCGTAAAAATATAGGTGGCTGTATATATTATGCCTTCTCTTTTGTTTCTTTCATTTGAGTGCCAGTGCATTCACCCAAAAAAACAGGTCACGTTCTTGCCAATTGTACCCATCAATTTCTCTGCATTTTGATATATATATCTATATAGTTCGTTTTCTTGTATTGAAATTATTGAGGACAATGATTCAAAGAAGTGCAGGATTACGTAGTCTGGTGCAATCTTTTCGAGTTGCTTCTTTTCAATCAAAGGTTAGCAGTAGTCTTTGACAGCAGAATCATGATCATCTTTCAACTTTTTTTTAGCTATGAAAATGATACTTCTTTATCTTGATGTGTTCTTTTCCCGTAGAACCATTAAAAAAAACTATTATTGACTTGAATTTTTTTAGATGTGTGATGTAGTATGCATTAAGATGATCTGTTTTGATTCAAGACAGAGAACTCATCCTTCATTGTGCATTTTTTCAGCAGCTTGGAGCTTGCTTTAACTATGCATCTTCTCTGCAAGAAGTTTGTAGTCATGGCTTTAGTGACGATGAATATGCGGACGTTGATTGGGATAATCTTGGATTTGGTCTCATGCCAACTGATTACATGTACTTAATGAACTGTTCCAAAGATGGGCAGTTTGAGCAAGGACAACTTTGCCGGTATGGGAATATTGAGTTGAGCCCTTCTTCGGGAGTTTTAAATTATGGGCAGGCAAGTTACACTTCATTTTCTTTTTCACGAATTCAAGTTGAATTCAATAAATTATTAACTTGTTTAATTTCAAATTAACATTTAGGGACTATTTGAAGGCATGAAAGCTTTTAGAAAAAAAGATGGAGGCCTTTTTCTATTTCGTCCCGATCAAAATGCTATCAGAATGAAGATTGGTGCGGAAAGAATGTGCATGCCTTCTCCTTCCATGGATCAATTTGTCGATGCAGTGAAACAGACTGTGCTTGCTAACAAGCGTTGGGTAATAATCTTTGTCTCTTCTCTGATTCTGATTCTTGATGGTGCAGAGATGAAACTTTTGACTTTCTGCCATGTTGTAATTAAACAGGTTCCTCCTGCAGGTAAAGGTACTTTATATATCCGGCCATTGCTAATAGGCAGTGGTCCTGTATTAGGTTTGGCACCAGCTCCCGAATACACATTCCTGACATATGCCTCCCCTGTTGGAAACTACTTCAAAGATGGTATGGCACCCTTGAATTTGTATGTTGAACATGAGTACCACCGTGCTGCTCGCGGTGGAGTTGGAGGAGTGAAAACAATTAGCAACTATGCTCCTGTAGGTGATTCTTGATGTTTATATAGCTAGATAGCTATAATTGTGTCTGAAGATGTTATCTGAAGATAGAATTATCTTCAATTTGTAGGTCTTGAAAGCAATGAACAGAGCAAAGAAGAGAGGATTTTCTGATGTTTTGTATCTTGACTCTGTGAATAAGAAATATTTGGAGGAAGTCTCTTCTTGTAACATGTTCATTGTCAAGGTATATCTCAACTGAAATTATAGTACTTTTTGATTTAGCTTAAGTTTCGTGACCAGTCAGATCTCAGGTATTTTTACTTTGCAACTTATCAGGGCAATATGATTTCAACTCCTGCTACAAATGGTACTATTCTCCCAGGGATCACTAGAAAAAGCATCATAGAAATCGCACAAGATTTTGGTTACGAGGTGATAATCATGCACCTTTCATTGGAAAAAAAAAAAAAAAAGTACCTATTCAACAAAAAATCTAACAAGCTCACTTTCTTATTTTGCAAAATCCATTCATTCTTGACGTTGAAATTTTTCTGGGTGTGAAGCAGGTTGTGGAACGTATTATTGCGGTTGATGAACTGGAAAATGCAGATGAAGTTTTTTGCACTGGAACTGCTGTAGTCGTTGCTCCTGTTGGCAGTATTACATATCAAGATAAAAGGTAACTCATATTGTCTCTTCTACTCTACAGTGTATGAGACCTTAATTTACAAACTGAAAAATCTTGACAAGAAAACAAAACAAGGATCAGACTGTTTCTTTTTTTTTTTCAATTATTTATTTTGCTTCTATTAAGAAAAGCATATCATACTGTCTGCAGAATTGAATACAGAACAGGTGCTCAATCTATATCGTGGAAGCTGTACTCAAAACTTGTAGGAATACAGATGGGTCTGATCAAGGATGAGAAGGGATGGACAATTGAGATGCACTAGCCTACTTCATAACCAAAATTTGTGTGGCCTTGTACAAATCATTCCTAAAAAGAATGAGATTTTCATTGAAGAAAAATCTCAAATTTTAGATCTCCCTACTGATGGAAAAAATTTTTAGTTCCCGTTCTTATTCGGTAATGTACTAAAAAAATAAGGCGATGTACTAAAAGAAGGAAAAAGAAAAATCGAATAATATAAAAATATACGTACACTTAATAATTTCTATTCGTAGTCAAATTTCTGTTGTTTCATAATAGGAAACTGTTTATTTGAATTATTATCAAATTATATTTTTTAAAAAAATTAAGCCATCTGAATTACGAATAAAAATTAATTTTGTACTTAGTATAAAAATTACATATATGATACTTGAGTAAATTTCTACAGGAAAAAAAAAAAACCTGCAACTCGCTCAATTTTATGTTAGGTTGAAGCAAATGTGAGGTTTGTACTTGATATAAAAGTTTAAGGTATGGTATAGGAGTGAGAGCATTATTTGATTTTGAGTTGGAAAAATGAGTGAATGTGCCCCCATTTTGTTACGAATCCTTCATTCATTTACCTGTCAACTTACACAATTTTTTTGTCCACTAAAGCAAATTATATTTGATAAGATGGTTGTCATTTTTCTTATTGACAATTAACCTAGAATACCATGTTCATGGTTTTCAAAATATCACTTTCAAATCAAAACTTTAGGAGCTCTATCAAATTCTTTTTTGTATCACTGATTACTTGCACTCCATTTGTTTTATTTGTATACGTTCTTCTCAACTGATGTTTACAGGCAATAACTTGAACATTGGTCAGATATTTAATAAAATTATTGAATGAGATTATATTATAAAAAGAAATAAAGTTCATTAATCTTATAATTATAAGGCTTGCAATGACATTTCTTGGATTTTTAGATAAAACCTAAAAAGGACCTCAACTAGGCCTTCCTGCAATATTTTGAGCCAATTTTACAAATGTTCAATAAATGTGTTGCTTTGGGGCAATATTCTTAGCTTGTTTAATTTGAGTGTTTCCAACTTCCAACTTCCAACTTCCAGCTTCCAAGCGATCAATCTAGTTTTTTTTAAAAAAAAAAACAAAATTTGAAGGTTCCAAATTCAAAACAAAGTGTAGGCAGTAAGGTCTATTGCACACCCAAGTGTTTGACGACCACGGTACTGTATAAATTTAGGGCCCACTAGAAAATATATAATGAGCTTGTGGCCCAAAATGGAGAGAGAGTCGCCAGCAGGATGAAAGTCGGGACACACTGTATAACAGTTGGATTCCACGGAAGTTTTCAGAAGCCGTCATCAGAGATTGGGTTCGAAAACTGGGTATGGGCTTTTGGAATACCCAACCAACCTTGCGGTTGACCTTCGTGTGTGTTTTGTATTTTATTACCTTTGATTATTTAATTATTTCCTTATTACTGTGTGAATTACAATCATTTCCAATTTTACGTTTTAATCCGAGTTTGCACATTAGTCTTGGTTTGCATGCTTATAGGTTGAACATTCAATCAAATAATAATTTACACAAATACATATCAAATAAATCGGGGAAGAGATTAGAGATTATAACACTTTACTTCAAATAAAAGTAAAATAAACTACAAAAAAACCTAAAATAAACCAAAAGTAAACCAATAATAAACCAGAATTAAATTACCAAGAAATCCTCTCAAGAACTAATTAAGGAGATAAACGCTTGATGATTTGAAAATCACCTTGAGATTCCTAAAAAGCTCAAAATATTAGTTCTCTCTCACAAAAGCAACAATTATTATCTACAAAAAAAGAAAATCAAATTAAAAGTATGTAGAATAGGCATGAATACTCGCTTAAACATGAATCAATTTTTAATTAGACCTAATGTCACGATGTCTACATGAAAAATAGGGGATGTGACATGGAACAAGTACGGGAGAAACATAAATCATGCAAAATATATGATAGAATTTAAAGCTGATTCATGTAGGACTCTATCGGAGTGGCGGTGCCTCTTCATAGAGGCGATGAAGAGGCGCTGCCTCCTAGCCAAGAGGCGATCACAATTCGCCTCATCATGAAGAGAGAGACGTCGCCGCTTCAATAGGAACACAGAAATCTACATTTTTCTTAAATCCTAAGCAACTTCAATATACATACAAATGCAATGAAACTTACAACTGAAATTCAATATTTCACACGCTCATACCTTCTATATGACCTTAAATAGGCAATAAACACAAAGACAAGCATGGAAATTCAAGGAATTAAACTTCTATATAAAACAAACAACTTTAAGCTTAAAAATGGGAATTCTCACTGATTTGAACATGTTTGATACTGCTAACTGAGACCTCAGAGGTTAATTGACTTCAATGTTTTGAATACAAAAAAACATTCTTCTTCCTCAAGAAAATCAACTCTTTAAGCTTAAGATCTTTGTTCCTCTCTTATTTTCTACTTTTTTTTTTCTTTTCTTTCTCTTCTCAAAACGTTCTCTCCTTTTCCCCTTTTTCTTCTTGTCTAAAAGATGACTAACCTCTCTTCCAAAACCAACCAAAACCCTCCCTTTTAAACCTCTAGTCTTTTATTTTTTCATTTTCCCAAAAATCACCCTAAGACAAAAGATTATCATTCTTCATCATTCCCCTAGCTTTTCCCACCTTATATCTGGCTTTAAAGTCATGTTTTTCCCATACAAATCTGCAGGTTAGAGATATGTGGATCCACTCTATGTGTAATGAAGCCAAAAAATGCATTTAATGCAAAGTAGGTTGGCTATTGATGAGGCATCGTCTCTTCAAAGGCCCAGGCTTGGGCTTGGGCCACGGACGTTTGGGCTTAAATTTGAAGTTTTGGGTCATAATTAGGTATTTTGGGCTCAATTAAGGGTTTTGGGCTCTGAAGTCTATTTCTAAAGAAAGTTTCAGATCTTATTGCATTCAAAATTCGTATTATCTCATCATTGCGCTTTTGTTACAGGCTGATTGAGGGTGTCCACACAAAGTAAATTAATAAAAAATTTCATTTTTTTTCAAAAAAATAAAAAATTACTATATATATATATATATATATATAAAGTTGATGAATTTGATTTAACTCAATTTTTTATCTATTTTAATGATGATTTTAAAGTAAAAAAAAAATATTGTAAAGTCCGGCTTGCTATTTTTTAGCAACAGTACAAACGGTTTAATTTTCTATTATCAGAGGGAAAGTAAAAGGAGAACAAAACTCTTCATATTTACCATTTGATCTAATCATGGGGAACTCCAGGGACTCTTGTTCTTTGCTCTTCCTTGAAAAATTTACTAACATTTATGCACATAATCGGGGGCAAAGCTAATTTAGTGGCCCTATGCCATTTCCCACGAAAGCTGATGCAGTCGCTATTGGGTCTTAACTTTTTGGTCCTATACTACCACCACACAAAGTTCAAACTCAAATACTCTTCATACGTTCATTGATATGTTGTAACAGCGCCAATGCCAACAAGTTATAGAATTTGGTCTGGAAACTCATGTTTTTCCTACATGATCTTCTGCATAATCTAGCCTTGCAATCTCATCTTTCAATTCAGTGCAGGATTGGAGAGGAACTAGAACTAAAAGTATAATAGGTCAAGGATAAAAGTTTAATAGAAGTAGAGAAATTAAAGTAAAAACATATATAGATTCAAAGGGACATGCATGAAAAATTTATATAATTTTTACGAAGTTTTTGTCTATGCAAAGCCAAATCTAACATTTGCCGATGAGATGAAGAAAATATTTTTTTGCAATGATATATACTATTGCTACATGAAGACATACTTTTTAAAATTATTTTTAAAAAATTGCTTTTTTAATTAATATGTAATCTCATCTAAAGGATAATTTTTATTAGTTAAAGAAATAAAAAACGTAGTGGTCAAAAAAAAAAAAAAAAACGAATAAAAGAAATTCAAGTGGATCTAATGTGTACATGCATATCGTCTAACATGTATCATATTTTAATGAACCCAGCAAAGTATATATAATTATAATTCAATGTAGTGCACCATGTTGACTACTGGTTTCGATAAAAAAAAAAGATTAAATGGTCGACTTTGACCATTGTAACCCAATCTAACAAACATAAATCCACTAATCATTATTAAAGATAAGGATTATGATAGGTATAAGATAATTTTTGGACATTATAAAATAAATATTTAATTTTTAATTTTTAATTTTTTTAGTAATTCATAAAATAGGAAAATAAAAAAAATAATTACACAAATTCACGACATGCCACAATTTTTTTTTTCTAAAGATAATGACCAGCGCATAAATTCTCTATTAAATTAAATAATATTTGTAAAAATAACTTAATTACATAATTACAAGCATATTTGTTTGTTTATAATTAGAAATCTGATAACAAAAGCTGAAGTAAGTTGGCAACAACTTATCCAAATCGGATGAAGTAAATACGTGGAACAATTGCGTGTCGACTGTTCTTTGTAATTTTTCTTCTTTTAGTTTTTTTGGCGCTTCCTTTTTCTCGCCTCGAAAAACAGCGCGCTCTCTCCCTCTTAATCCGTTCCTCTGCTTCCTCTGTTTGTGTATGTAAATATCTTTCGGCCAATCCTTTTTTTCTTCAATCTGA
Source organism: Mallotus repandus (assembly GCA_949671775.1). Taxonomy (NCBI): domain Eukaryota; kingdom Viridiplantae; phylum Streptophyta; class Magnoliopsida; order Malpighiales; family Euphorbiaceae; genus Mallotus; species Mallotus repandus. The sequence continues at coordinate 2,337 of CATIWM010585950.1, read as the reverse complement.
TTACTTGGCCTACTTTAACAAAAAATAACTGTTTTGATTTGTTCTTGGAACGATGATTCCAACATCTTCTTGCTTGTCCTCCAGATTGTTTCAGTCTTTACGAGCTATTCCTTTATTCCAGGTTCTGTTTTTTTTTTTTAAATCTTTATTTTTTTTTTGAAAATATAAAGATTTGGTTTATGTTTTCTCTTATGGGCCATACCCTTTAAAATTATTGTAAGATTTTTGAATCATAACGTCCAGGAGAAACATTTTCATTGGATGTGGATGTGGATGTGAATTAAAGATTAAGGCATTAAAGTATTCGCTCATTGAATTTTTCTGCATGACCGCAGCTTGAACCTTTCATTTGTTTCTCTACCCAAGCTGCATCTTCTCTCCAACAAGTGAGCAAGCCGTTGGCTTACTGGTAAGTGGTGATCACTTTGCTTGTGCTGCTTTTTTTTTTTTCCTCCCATGTTCTAGTTTTGTGTGTTTTAGATTTTTTTGCTCTTTTTGTTGCTGGGTGGTGCTAGTGCTGATGGTGAGGATGAGTATGCTGATCTGGATTGGGATAATCTTGGATTTGGCTTAACCCCAGCTGATCATATGTACGTGATGAAATGTTCTAAAGATGGAAGTTTTTTGCAAGGACAACTTAGTCGTTATAGAAATCTTGAATTGAGCCCTTCTGCGGGAGTCCTCAATTATGGGCAGGCAAGCTGAAATTTTTCCATTTTTGGTACCTCAAAGACGACAAAATATATAGCAATATCTAGTAGAATTCTCTATATGTTTCTTTTTAGCTCTTTTCAAGTAAAGAACTCTGTCAAATAAATCTTATCAGGGATTGTATGAGGGTACAAAAGCATATAGAAAAGAAGATGGCCGTATACTGCTCTTTCGACCAGATCAAAATGCCATCCGTATGAAGATGGGTGCTGACAGAATGTGCATGCCTTGTCCCTCCATCGATCAATTTGTTGATGCTGTGAAACAAGTTGCTTCTTCTAACAAGCGATGGGTACAGATTTCTTACTACAACTTTTTTTTTTTTGCCAACTTTTCATCTTCTTTGAGAACTTTTTACCAACTTGTATACAGGTTCCTCCTCCAGGGAAAGGAAGTTTGTACATCAGGCCTTTACTAATGGGAAGTGGTCCTGTATTGGGTTTGGCGCCGGCTCCTGAATACACATTCCTCATATACGCTTCTCCTGTTGGAAACTATTTCAAGGTGGGTTTTCTTTCGCTGCTTAAACTTGAAAACCTCTTTGATCTACCATAGAGTGGCTTATATGTTCCTTGAACCGGGTACAGGAGGGTTCAGCTCCACTGAATTTGTATGTTGAAGAGGAGTTTCATCGCACCTCTCGCGGAGGAGCTGGCGGTGTCAAGTCCATCACGAATTATGCACCTGTAAGCAAATTCATGACATGCAAAATTTAAGGATATGAAGGTTTCTTATATATGTTATAGCACATTAGTTGTTTATTGTATGCAGGTTCTAAAAGCAATAGCCAGAGCCAAAAACAGAGGATTTTCTGATGTTCTATACCTCGACTCGGTGAATAAGAAATATCTGGAAGAAGTATCTTCTTGCAACATCTTTATTGTAAAGGTGAGTGTCTTGATAACATTTCCAATTAAACTTTATGAGACCGTCTTAGAATTGGCATAAGCTAGATGTCAATATCAATCCTTCCAGGGAAATGTAATTTCTACTCCAGCAGCGAATGGTACTATCCTGCAAGGTGTCACTCGAAGAAGCATCATTGAAGTTGCTCGTGATCTAGATTATCAGGTAACAATTTTTTATCCCGATAAAAGTCTCATGTCCTGTTTTTTGCCGATACAATGGCAAAATGGGAAGGGCGCTCTTAATTAGTTAATCAAGTCCCCTGCAGCATGCACTGCAAATGCAAAATATATGACAGATCTATTGCTCAATGTTCCTGGGCTTCATTCTGAGGAGATTACAAAATTGAATCAGGTTGAGGAACGTGCTATTCCAGTAGATGAATTAATGTATGCGGATGAAGTCTTCTGCACTGGAACTGCAGTAGGTGTTGCCCCTGTAGGCAGTATCACATATCAGGACAGAAGGTGAGATGACTACTGATAATCATACAGAACTTGATTGCCAGTTTCCGCTGCAAGAACTTATTCGAACGAGTTTTTTACAGCATGAACATGGATTCTTTATCACATTAATATTCCATCTAACAATAAATTTGTGCTGCATATGCAGGATTGAATACAAAATCACAGCTGAATCAATTTCTCAGGAATTGTACTCAACTCTTGAAGGAATTAAAACGGGTCTCATTGAGGATAAGAAAGGCTGGACGATTGAGAT
>CATIWM010585903.1:0-14672 GCA_949671775.1 Mallotus repandus | reverse complement strand
TACAAACAAGTAACCCTAAAATGGTTTAAATACAAATGTGAATCCATGGCATTCCATGGATCTTCATGTATCTTCTTCACCACCACGGATTCAAACCACCCATCCAAAATCATAAACACAAAAAAAGAAATAAAGATTAGTAAATAAAAATAAAAATCAAATCAAATCAAAGTAGAATTAAATAGAATAAAAAAGATCAAATAAATAAAAAAAGAAAAAGTAGAAAGAACTGATTTGATGGATGCAATATTGATTCCCCTCAGAAGGTGATCACCATTAATGAAAGCGTGTGGCTTTGGTTGTGTTTGTCTGTGATTTTGATTTATTTGGATCTGATTCACGGCTAAAACTTGAAAAAAGTACGTAAAGAGTCAAGAAAAATGGGTGTCTTTTGGTTGACGGCTAAGAATCAAAAAGATGTGGAGAGAAAAGAAAAAGAAAAAAAAACCTCCCCATACGTGAAAGAAAATCACGTATTTATAAAGACACCATCCTGTAACCCTAAATTGGTTACATGATAAAAATCAAATAAATTATTTTATTATTTATTAAAATAAATAAATAAATTTTATCTACACATTTATCTAATAAAATAAAATAATTATCAAAATAACCTAATCAAAATCTAATAATAAATGATAAATAAATAAAATAAATAAATTTTTGAAAAAAAGGAAGAAGCAAAGTTAAAAAAAAAACGGAAGATGGCCATCTTCCCGTGCTAACTTGCTAAAATGATGAATGGGTGAATGGGCCTAACGGCCCATTCATCCCTCTTTTTTTATTTTTTTTTGAAAAATTTTTTATCTATAAAAAAATAATAATAATAGCAATAATTAAAATAAAAATAATAGTTCCTAAAAATAATTTACAATTTAGTTCTAAACCAATAAATCAAATCCAATAAATCTAATTTCACAGTTTATTTTCATCATTGGGTCATCTGTCGCATCCATGCTCTAGTCATCCCGAAATTGGGTGCTTACAGTCTCTCTCTTGTCGATCAAGTAATAGTTGTTGGGCTTTTACCAATGCTGGATGTGAATCAACAATCCAGTTCAATTTACATCAACATGATACAAATTAAAGTAATATGTAAGGGTAAATTATTCGAATGGTCACTAAACTTTATTCATGATTTCAATTTGGTTATAAAACTTCAATTTGTGACTTTTTGGTCATCAAACTTTGATTTTTGTTTCGAACGTAGTCTCTCTTTAAGATTTTAAGCCTTAAAATTATATACTATTACCATTTCAGTCCAAAAAATTATTTCCTTGCAAATAAGTCCATAGGTTCTAAAGGTAATAAATAAAATAAAAAAAAAAATATTTTTTTATTTCTTCCATGCCTTCCATTTGTAGAGAGTCTTGTCCATTATTTGTGTTTATTTGACTGGTCTAATACTAATAGTTTGAGAGTTTTAAAATAAGAATTGTTCGACATATGACAAGAAGAGGTTAGTATTCACCAAGAATATTATAATCAATATTGTGACTTTGTTGAATACAATAGAAAGTTGTGTACTATTAATATTATTATTATATTTTTTAATCATTGACTTGGTTTAGATTAAAATAATTGCTAGATAAATAAGAAATCGAACAGAGAGTTTGGATTCTAATAATCTATCAGGATTACCACAATTGAGCATTTTTTTTAAAAATTTAATACGAACTGTACAATAATTTTTTTATTAAACAGTCATTTAAAATTCAAATTATAAACTAAACTTATAACAAATTATAAATATTTATTTTTTAAAATACGGTGATAAATATTAAATATTCTAGTGACAATAGTCCATTTAATTCTTACCTTCTTTCTCTGTGTTCAAAAAAATTTCTAAAAATATTATATTTCGCACAAAAAAAACTTATTAAATTTTAATTTATTGTACAGTTTGTATCAAATATTTTGATTTATTATATTCAAGAAAGTCACAGTATATTGATTATGATTTTCTTGGTGAATATTAACCTCTTTCTGTCTTGCGTCGAATAATTCTTGTCTTAAAGCTCTCAAAGTGTTAGTATTAGACTAGTCAAATAAACAAAAATAATGGACAAAACTATCTACAATGGAAGGCATGAAGAAAAAAAATATACATTTTTATTTTATTTTATTTTATTTATAATCTTTAGAACCTATGGACTTATTTATAAGAAAATAATCTTTTGGACTAAAATGATAATATTATATAACTTTTTTAGACAGAGACTACGTTCGAAACAAAAATCAAAGTTTGGTGACAAAAAAGTCACAAATTGAAGTTTTGTAACCAAATTAAAATCACGAATAAAGTTTAGTGATCATCTGTTCAAATTACCCTAATATGTAAACTTTCTAATGGCAAACATGTACATAAGGTGAAGTGCAACATAATTTATTTTATGTTTTTATTATATTTTTTTTAATAATAGATAATAAATAATATGTTTAGTAAAAAATAATATGTGAGTAGTGAGAATAAATAGGGTAGAGATGGAATTATATTCACCAGCATAAGAAGTGATTATACACTTTTAAGCAAAATATTTAAATTAGTATATTGATAAAATGTATTACGTATTACTTTTCAGTTGCCTTTAATTAAAATTGTTTATGTTGGTTAGTTTATACTAGAATTAACATTTTCACACAATTTGTCTGGGAAAGTTAATTTTTTGGTTTTTAATTTTAATTTTAATTTTGTTATCTTTTAGCTTTTCTAAAATTTTTTTTTATTAGCACAACAATTTTGAAGTTTGGTCAGGTTGAAGAGTAGAGAAGTCCCAAAAGAGTACACTGACTCTATTTCTTGATTTGCTTTCTCTTTTTATGAAGTTTCATTTTTCTCAAAAAAAATTATACAAATATTTAATCCCTATGATTAAAAAAATTTAATTTCTCTATTTTAGTAAAAATAAACCATTTTAATTTTGAACTTTCATTAGTTATTGTAAATTTAGAATTTCATTTTTTGCCATAAATTTCAATATTTAAACCATAAATTTCATTTTTCATTTTAATAGTTTGGGAATCCTTTTCGGGCTTGCATTCAATAACGTGAGTTTGCAAATGCAGTAAGAACTAATTGAACAAATAGGATCAGTTTATTATTATTAAGAGAGAAAGGTAGGAAGAAAAATCATGAGGATTGCACTACTCCCAGCCATTAGGTTGATCCCCTGTACACCCGGCCTGTACTAAATAATCATAACCATCCCGATGATATTTGAAAAAAAGGAAAACCTCCTTTAGAAGAATAATAGTAAAAAGGGTTATTTACCTTCACGGTCCCTAAATTTTTACTCCATTCCCATTATCATCCTAAAGAATCAATTGGACAAACAAAAATTTTTAACTATTAATTTTAGTCACAGTGAAATTCCAATTGTCAAATTCCGGTGAAATCAATGCTGATGTAGTTCAACAGTTGGATAATTATGTGTTAAAAAAATATATAATCGTTGACTAATAAAAAAATGTGGCCACATGGTGACATGTAATTGGTCACATGGCCACTAATTATCTCTCATAAAAAATCTAACTAATTAATCAATTTTATTAATTAAGCAATTCACTAATCAAGAAAAAAAACTTATTTAACTAAAATTTCAGTTTATGAGTTTAATTTTAAACATAATCAATAATATAAAAAAACAAGACTCTTGTTCAAAAAAAATCTAAAAAAACAAAATTGTGTCGTGTTAAAAAAAAACGGTGTCCTTCTCAAATCACCGATTCAACTCAAATCCTCCCCATCTCCATCACCATCACCAGCTCCATCGCCGATTCAACTCTCTTCTCTTTCTTCTCCATCGCCGATTCAACTCAAATCCTCACCAGCTCCATCACCAATTCAACTCTCTTCTCTTTGCATGCGTCTCCTCTCTTCCTCGCTCAATGACTTCACTGCTAGCGGAGACAGAGCCATGTCTAAAGAGTCCAGAGCCTAGAGATCCAGAGCTAGGGCTTTTGTTGTGCACCACTTGTGCGGGATCTGTGCACCGCAGACGAATTGCCATATGTGGGAGAAGAAAGACTGACGAACTAGACTCCTTTCCTTGAAATTTTTTTTATCTTTTGCTTTAGGAGTTAATGTTTTGGTCATATCTATTTTACCATTTTCGTTGCCATCAATTTTGTTGTTGTTTTAGATCTATTATTGTTGTGATTGTTGTTGTTGTTGTTGATGCCCATTGTTGCGACAAATTGGTGGTGGTGATGCTTGGGTTATCATAGGGGCGCATGTGGTGGTAACGGCTCAATGGTGATGATGTTGGATTTATGAGTGGTGGTAGCATATCGGTGGTAGGGGTGCTAGATTTTTTACAGGGGCATATCTGGTGGTGGTGGTCGATGATAGGGGTCAAAGATTTTGTAGCGGAATGAGGACGTCCAGTGATAGAAATGGCAGCTGCATCACAGGGGGAGGAGTGGTCGAGAATTAAGGGTCCAATGTTGTTGCTCTGGTGAGTACATTTGGTGGCCATTTCTGGAAATGATGACCGTGTAATTGGGGAAGAGGTGGATGGGCGAGAATTTTTTTTTTAGAGTATTGATTATGTTTAAAATTAAATTTATAAATTGAAAATTTAGCCAAGTAATTTTTTCTTGATTAGTGAGTTGCTTAATTAATAATATTAATTACTTAGTTTTTTTAGAGATAATTATTTAATTGTAAACCTTAGTTTTTTTAGAGATAATTATTTAATTGTACACCTGATGATTATGTGGCATCATGTGTTTTATTTTGTAAAAAATTTTTTTTTTGCCACATCATTGTTCAATTATTTGGCCATTTCAGTATTCCAGTGGGCCATGTCAGCTTTCCGGTGGTGATTTCACCGGAATTTGACAATTGGGATTTTAATGTGGCTAAAATTAATAGTTAAGGATTTTTATTTGTCTAATTAATTCTTTAGGAAAATAGTGGAAAAAGGGTAAAAATTTAAAGGCCGTGAGTGTAAATAACCCTAGTAAAAAGGAGCACCAAGAAAATCCTATAACATTAGAGTAACAAGAAACTTCTACTTGTTTAATCATAATTCTGATAACACTACTGTTTCCCCTGATTCCTGCATGCTGCTACTTGTTTAAACTTGTAGCTTTTCAGCTTGAAGGCAAGAAACTTCCCCCCAGGTTCATTTGGATTTCCACCTGTGGGCGGCGAATCCATCAGAAGTTGTGAGAGTCAAAAGAGCTGGCAATGGATTTGGAGGACTCAGTTGGAGTGAAATGCAAATGATGAAGTACACATGGAGGTCATGAGATTTTATCCTCCAATTTTCAGCAACTTTCAACTCGCAACAAGAGACAGAAGCTTTGATGGATTCTATATTCCCAAAGAGTGGCAGATATAAATGCATGAATTAGGCATTGTTGTTTCATGCAAGTGCATAAAAATTCATAAGCAACCAATATATCAGCAGTTGAATCTTGACTCTTTGAAACACAGCTGCTGTAGGTGGCTTCCGCTATAACTGTGTATCCTTGTAGAGCTGGTTTCTTGAAGGTGTTTGTTTCTGCTCAGTGGTCACGGTGGAGATGAGACAGGCAGTGGGCAGAGTGAGCATGATTCAGGTGGTTTTCTTACGTTCTTTGGATCAAAGCAGAATCCTCTATGCTTAGGCTGTGTTCTAAGCAAATGCCAAAGCTCAGTTTAGGCATTAAGCTGCATTCTAAAAATCACTGTGCGATTGGCTTCATATATTTGCTATGGTGCAGTCTCAATTTCTATTCAAAAATCTGTCCCAAAACATCTTTAACCTGTAAAGAAATTAACGGTCAAACCCACATTAAGGTTATTAAAGTGCTTTTAGTTTGTATGTTATTAGATCATTGCAAATGCCCTGCATAATCAGTGATACAGAACCATCTTCGTGGACTTAATGTCAATTAAGTTTGATGCTGAATTTTTTTTAATAATAATAATATTATTATTAGTAAGAGAAGAAGAAAGGAAGAAAAATCATGAGGATGGTACTACCCTTAGCCAATAAGCTGATCCGGATCCCCATACACCCAACCTATACTAAATCATCCTAACCATCCTCATGATATGAAAAAAAAAATCCGCCTGTACAAGAATAATAGCACAAAGGAGCACCAAGAAAATCATACAATATTGGAATAACAAGACAGTGAAAATTGAAATAAGAAAGGAATATAACAAAGTAAAAGGAGCAAGGTAATAATTCAGAGCAAATATTTGTCCCAAAAAAAAAATTCAGAGCAAATCATAAATCCCCAGAAGGAATATAACACGACCAATCCCATGATACAATACCTGCAAAAGGGAATTCATTCTCTTAAGGGTTAAGTTGTCTTGCAAGCAGCTTCTAATATTTCCAAATACAAACAAAAAGTGTTGATGTCAGCTGGTGGATTATTTCCTTTGACCTGACATGAGCAAGGGAAATTAATTAGAGTTAACAGAACAGAGTGCTGCTGCAACAATTTGGATAAGGCATACAATAAACAGTATTAATTTAAACAGAGGAAAATTAATAACCAAACAGATATGTTAATAACAATTAAAAAAAAACAATGGATTCAATAACAGATAGAAATTGATTTTGGATTGGGAATAAGAGAAAGTTTACCTTCCTAATTGGATATTACATAAGGAATATGCGAAATCTTGTCCCATTCAAGACCACTCTTCTTAAGTAAACATTCATTAAGATCATCAGAACAACCATAAATCCCTAGAAATTCTAATTTGGAGAGGCTTTTCATTGCTGGTGCTGTTGGTAGATACTTGAGCTCATGACAGTTAATTTCAAGGGATTGAAGAGAAGAAAGGTTCCCCAACCACTCTAGCATAGACTTCATTTTATGGAATTCAAAAACCACCAAAGACTTTAGGTGTTGAAGTTGATCTGGCAGAGACTGGTTTTAAGAAGTCCCTTGTATTCGTAAATATTGAAGAGAGTTACTGAGATTAAGGATAGAGTTCAAATAAGAGAAATCATCCAACTCCTCTAAGAAACCACCAACCCTTAATGACTCCAATCGGGTGAGGCTGCCTAAAATCTCCTATGGGAAATAACTCAATCTCTCACATTCGAATATATGCAAATCAGTAAGACAAGTCAATTTTCCCAACTCTTTAGGAATCGATGCCAGCCTTTTACATTGACTTATACACAAATTCTCCAAAGAAGTGAATGACTACAATGCCTTTGGAATGTTTGTTAAACTTGAACATCCACTTATTCTCAACCTCTCAAGAGAAGGGAAGGAGGAGTGATCTTCAATTTCAAGTTTGATAAGTAATGAACTCTTGGTTATTGTTAAGTTGGTTGAAGCAGAACAATGTATAGTGCTCAGTTCTTCAAGGCAAGGAAATAATTCTTCAACTCTCTCACCCTCACCTACTTCTGGTAAATTCTCCGAAGAAGTGAATGACTGTGGTGCCCTTCTTGCAATAATACTTGTTAAACTTGAACAACTATGTATCCTCAATCTCTTAAAAGAAGGAAAGAAGGATTCCATTTCGTTAAATAAATAACCCAATTTATCACATCCATCAATTTCAAGGTTGACAAGTCATGAAATTTGGTTATTCCGAAGTTGGTTAAAGCATTACACTTTCTAATTATCACTTCTTCAAGAAAAGGAAATAATTCTTTAACTCTCTCACCTTCACCTACTTCTGGTGCTCTCCATTCATTAAAATTCTCCATGCGCCTTAAAGTGAGTCTTTTTAATTTAGGAAACAGCTTCCATCCACTGCCACTAACCACACTGCCATCGATCCCATAAAACTTATTCCCTATACATTCACTTCTTTTATCCCATCTATTTGAAGATATCTAAGATTTGAAAGAATTCCTAGGCTTGGAATTTGTTCACAGAATTTGCAGTCCTTCAATTCCAGCTCCACCAGACTATCAAGTAGTTTGAAACTATTAGAACCACTATCTGGAACTTTCATCTTCATTACCCTTCTTGGAAAGTTTCTACCCATATACTCCTTGATCTTGATCTTTTTTATTTTTGAGTGAGGGTGAAGTCCTTCCAACACCTCTTCAGGATCAGTGCTACAACTTCCTCCTCTATGACTACTCCAAACAAATTCCAAGGCTGTTATTCTCTTTTTCTCCTGTAGTTTTGCTTTCTCTGCCTCTTTCTTATCACTGACCTTCTCAAGATGTTCTATCCTCAACTCCCCTCTTAGCTCATTCAAGCACTTTAATTCCTCAATGCTACCTCCTCTATTACTACCCACAATGAACATTGGCAACCTTTCGAGACTAGTTAGCCTCCCCAATCCACTCGGCATCTGCCAATCATAACTAAATTAATGCTTTAAGCTCACCGGGTTCTTCATTTTCTCTCTAGGTTACTCCTTAAGTGACCCGCACTTTAGAAATCTCAATGTTTGTAGACTGTAAAGCCTGCTAATGGAGTTAGGCAAGGCTATAAGTTCATTGTCTGACACATCAAGGTATCTCAATAGTTTCAATTTACTAATTGAAGATGGCAACTCGACAATTCCATAACCTTTCAAGTTTAGACTCCACAAATTTTTCAATTTCCGTAATTTATGAAACACAAGATCCTCCCTTAATAAGAATACCGTACGCAACTTCCAACCACCATCATTTAGAGCTGCCATTGCATTTTTTACATCTTCACCATCTATATTAACATGACAAATGCATGAAAAGTCCACCGTACCTTGTGGATGGCTTTTTAAAGCTTTTGAATAGCTTTTTGAAGTCAATATTTCAGACTTGGAAAGAGACTGTTAGGGTGAGAGCCCAAGAACACAGAGAAAAGAAACTAGGTTTAATATATGGGTGGGTACCCAACTTTGCACTTATTTCATTTTGGGTATTAAAGTTTAATCGATTTCTTTTCAAGTACCCAACTTTGATTTAATCTCATCCGTCAGTGATCTGATGGTGCAATGATGATGCAGCAGCCGACAATAGAATATTCAGGGAATATTCGCCACATCACCTATGTCTAGTCATCAATTATTAGCACCTAATTCACTGAAGGGTATCAAACTTTATCTTTGTTTCAATTTGGTAACCAATATTTTAATTAGTATCCTTTTAGATACTAAACTTCTATTTAATTTCATAGCAATCATTTAAAATTTTTCTGGTACCTAAATAATCCATAATTACTATTTTAATTCAGAATTAAAGTTTTTTTTGCAAATAAGTCCATATTTTCTATACATTTATAGAAAACAAGGAAATATTTGAAACTTATTTTAATTCTACCTAGTAAAAGTAGACTCATTCTGCGTGGTGTCATAGCTTAGGAGAAGTAAACTTTCAAAATTTTTATAATTTTTGGACTAAGTTGAAAAGAAAAGAAAATTGAAGGATTAAAATGGTTTTTAAGAGAAATTCAGAAGACTACAAATTTGTAATAGTGCCCTTTTTGATACTAAATTAAAGTTAGGTGACCAAAAAGAAACAAAATCAAAGTTGGGTGACCACCATTGCAATTAACTCTTAAATATTGATGACTAGGCATAGGTGACATGGCAAATATTCTCTGCATATTCTATTATTTGCTGCCACATCATCATCGCGCCACCAGGTCACTGGCGGATGAGACTAAATTAAAGTTGGGTACTTGAAAAGAAATCGATTAAACTTTAGTATCCAAAATAAAATAAGTGCAAAGTTGGGTACCTACCATATATTTAACCCCCAGAAAATAAGTTGAACTACACACTTTTCATTAACAGAAGATAGCTTTATATAGCAACGAGATTATAATAGTGAATTCTGGTTCAACATTAAACTGACATCTGCTACATTAGTCTCATACTTCATTAGGTAGTTAAATACTAAAAACAAGGATGATCTCTACTTTTTAACTACTGAAGTGAGGCCATACCTACAGCCATACTGTTGTATATTACAACAAAAATAACAAAATAATTTTGCCCAAGTATCAAGCAAAGTCTCAATTCCGTCAACACTCCTCCTTGAGACTTTGCTTTGAGACTTCAAGCTTTGTTTTCAGCTCCTCTATAACTTGTTCTTCTGACCTGCAATAAGTGAGACAAATTTCTTATTCCCTTCTACCTTCTCTGAAGAAATGAAACTTGACCTCCTTGAATTGGAATTGGACTTGTCTAAAATCATATTTTAAGAGGTTAAAGCTTAAGTTACATAAACCATTTGTAGCTTGCCTTTAGAACTAAACTTTTACACTTAAATATCTTCATATTTCTATGATTTTGGAGCATTTTCTGTGCTTTTCTGCTGCCATTTTCTGAGCTTCATTGTTTTCTTTGTGGTTTGAAAATTCTGAGAAATAAATAAGCAATTTTCTTGAGTTATTTTTCTCTCATATACTTGAGAACTCAAAGAATTTAGCTTGTCTAAAGTATCAAGATCAACAACACCTGTATCTTGAACTTTTAAACCAGAAATTGAATTTATTGAAAGAGTTGATTTTGAAACTCCTCCTTTCTCTTGACTTTCTTGCTCTTCATAAACTTCGTCATCCTTGGCTTTCTCAGAACTTAAACTTAGAGAATCAAAGCTTAATGGAAAACTTTTTTTAACCATCTTAACCTTAATTATCTCATCATCATTTTGATTGAAAATTATGCATGAATGATTCTTGAACACAACACAATAACCTTTTTCAACCAACTGAGGTACACTAAGCAAGTTTTGTTGTAAAGATGGCATAAACAACACATCCAAAATTATTTTCGTACCTTGCTTTGTTTAAACAAAAACATGCCCTTTTCCTTCAACTTGAACTTGATCTCCATTGCCTAGCTTCACTTTGGTTCTAAATTTTTTATCCAAATATATGAAAGAAGCTTCATCCTTAGCCATATGACTTGTGTAGCCACTATCAACAAACCAGACTTGATCTTTATTTTTTTGAGTGGAAATTTAAGTTGCCACAAACAAATGTTCTTCTTGTTCTTGTACCAAATTGGTGGTATACTGATTTGGAAAGTGCTCTTCAACATTGCCTACAATTTAGGGCTGTTGTTGGCCTTGTCTCTTTTGTTTGCAATACTTGATAACATGCACAAACTTCTTATAATAATGACATTGAGCTTTCTTCCAATAGCTGCTCTCATGATGGTTAGTTTTTTGGCGATGGTTACAAGGTGGGAATTTCCCTTTCCCATATTCTTTGTTTTCACTCTCCACCTGGTTGCCTTTGTAGTTCTTGTTACCAGAAATTCTTTTGTCATCTTTGGAGCTTGATAATTTAGAAATATACTTCACATGGAAAGCACCCTCAACCTGTTCTTCAGTTCTCATGGAAGTTCTTTGCTCTTAAACTTGTAGCTTGCTAATTAGTTCATCAATAGTCAGCCTTTTGAGGTCATGTGATTCCTCAATAGCTGAGACCTTAGCCTCAAACTTCTTTGGAAGGCTAATCAGAACTTTCTCAATAAATTTGTGCTCCTCAACCACTTCTCCAAACAATCTCATCTGATTTAGAAGCTCCATCACCTTAGAAGAATACTTCTTAACAGCTTCACCTTCTTTCATTTTTAAATTCTCAAACTCTCTTTTCAGAGTGAACAATCTAACTGTCTTCATTCTCTTCTCTCAGCTTATCCCACACTTGTTTAGCTGATTCAAGAGCCATTATGCTGGTGAAAATACTGTCTGGTAGAGCTGAGTGAATGACAGTAAGTCCCTTGTCTTTTTTGAGCAGCTCTTCCTCATGTTGCTTCATTTGGGCAATGGTTGGGTTTTCCCTAAGAGGTGGAGGATCTCTGCCTATGACTACTACTTCCTATAGGCCCAAAGACTTCAGGTATGACTTCATCTTGACCACCCAAATATGATAATTCTCACATGTAAACGTGGGAACATGAGAGGAAGAAGAGTTTTCAGAAGCCATCTCTGTCTTTTAAAAGTGTTTATACCTCACAAACACTCAACAAACTCAACCTCACACCACTTAAAACTCACACACTTCATAATCCCTTTAAGAACATGTAAAGCTCTGATACCACGGTTAGGGTGAGAGCTCAAGAACACAGAGAAAAGAAACCAGAAAATAAGTTAAACTCATACACTTTTCATTAATAGAAGATTTCTTTATATAGCAAAGAGATTACAACAGTGAATTATAGTTTAACATTAAACTGACATCAGCTACATCAGTCCTATACATCATTAGGCTGTTAAATACTAAAAACAAGGATGATCTCTACTTTTTAACTACTGAAGTGAGGCCATACCTACAACCATACTGCTATACGTTACAACAAAATTAACAAAATAATTTTGCCCAAGTATCAAGCAAAGTCTCAGTTTTATCGACAAAGACATTACAAGATCATGCATCTTGTAACTTTTAACATTCTCACATTTATCCTTCTCTACATCTTGAAAAAAAAAGTTACAAAGTAAGGCATTAAAATACCTGTTCCCCTCATCTCCATTACATGGCTTAAGAAAACCTTCTGCCATCCAAAGTTGAATTAGTTCATCTTTTTCAATCAAAAAATCTTTCAAAAAAACTGCACAATAAGCAAAACATGGTTTCAAATGTGAAGGTAAGTGATCAAAACTCAATTTTAATATAACCTTCACACTATCCTTTCTATCATATGCATCCAAAACATCACTATTCTTAATGGACAACAAAAATTCACTATTGTCCCTCTCAAAATTCAACATCCTACCTAAAACCTTTGCAGGTAAAGGTACCCCGCTACATTTTTTTCAATTTGCTCTCCAATAGTCTCCATTTTTGAACATGCAATTTTGTCTTCATAATAAACCAGCAATCTGCATCAAACATGAAGCTCAAATTATGCCTATACACCTTAATAGTTCCCACTATAAGTGGCACTTGAGTGACATTAACGGCAGGAGTCTTTAATATAGATTTAGTGAAATTATCGACAGAAGTCTCCATTGCAGATGCCACTTCCTCAATACGAGTAGTGACAATAATGGCATTTCCAGTCTTGCTATGAATTTTTAACATCCGCCTCATTAAATCCTCCCACCCCTCCGATGTATCGCCCCATACATCATCATGAACAAGAAGGAATTTATTCCCATCCAGCTCTTTTTTGAGGTCACCTAGGATTTCATCCTTGTTTGTTAATCTCCCCTTCGTACTATTGAGACTTTCCAACATTTCTCTAAAAATTTTTAGGCCCTCAAACTTATCAGAACATAAATCCACATGTTGACATCAACAAGCTTTTTAGTCATTACTTTTTGACACACCAGTTTTGCCAAGGCAGTCGTACTAAGACAGCCCATGCCCACAATGGGAACAATGGTGAGAACCTGTTGGTCACTGCAAGAGCCATTCAGGAAGTCTACAATTTTATTCACATCTTGATCTCTCCCTATCACTGGATCGTAAAGATTTGAGTCTGTCATTCAGCCCGAGTCAATTTGATGGACTTTGTGATCTCCAGATGAGACTAGATTAAGCCCATAACCTATAGCTTCTTTATGAATCTTAGCCAGTGACTTATTTATCTTCTTAACTTTATCAGGTAGTTTGAAATGAAATGCAGTCTTTTTAGCAAAACGAGTGACTCTAGTGAGTGGATTAAATCTCTCAACCTTTCGACAAAGACTCTCATAGGCCAACTCGTCAAGCACATCTTCAACATCATAGGCTATATATTTGAGCTTGTTGAGCCAAAGCCTGACAGACTAGTTTTTAGTCTGCTGCTCCTCAGTATGTTATAGTAGAGCATGAATCATGATGAGCGAGTCTTGAAGCGCTTTGAGGTCAACTCTAAGATTCCAGGCAAGAGTGACTTCATAAATGATAAGTGAAAGTAACTTTGACAAAATTGCTTCCACCGCAAAACTGAGGATAATTCCTGCCATAATAATGGTGAGTTTCTCTCAAGGTTCAAAGAGAAAAGGGTAGATATGTAGAACAAATTTTAATAGGTAGAACTGTATAGGGAATAAATATTGTTATTATTGCTATGTGAATAGCAATCTAATAAGCTAATGATCTATTTTATTTTTAGTTCATTGAAAAAAAATTGAGAAATTAATTACGGAAATGACTTTTGGTGTGAATGGCCAACCATGTCTTGTCTTCTCATCGCACCTACAAGGTACATAACCTACATGCACAGTTTCCATATGTACATGTGGTTTTAGTCCAATATTGTAATGGTATCTCGGCCTACAAGAGGGGATTGTTATATTATGGAATCCTATCCATATTACAGTATGAACCAGCGGTCGTGCAAACTAAAAAACACGCCTTTTTACGTTAGAACAATAGTAACACTTACACTTAATTCATTAATCAGTGTCTTTATGAATAAGTTTCTTAGCCACCGACACCGCATCAAAAGGCCAAAAAGCTTCTTTTCATTATGTTGCTAGAAGCTTGAACAGAGGAAGCTTTTTTTTGGTCCTTTGTGTTGAGAGCTTACTATTTATGACTGCAAATGTTAGTTAAACACCCTTCATCTTTGGTAAAGTTAAAAAAAAACTCATGGGTAGCCCACCATTCGTGCATGCTCAATGTTGATAGGTGTAACTTGTAGAAACAATAACTTACAAAAACGAGCAAGAGAAGAAGATCACTTTCACTTTTAGACCCCTGGCCCTTTTTTCTCCTAAGTGGTATTCAGAATACAAATTCTAGTGTATAGAATAATTTCAGCCTTATATATATATATATATATTTGTATTCTGAATACCACTTAGGAGAATATATAT
>CATIWM010585803.1:0-21832 GCA_949671775.1 Mallotus repandus | reverse complement strand
TCCATTGCAATAATTGAATATCCCAAAAGCAAGTAATAATAATGTTCTCCAATCCCAATACCGTATAACTTAAATTCGCCTTGTGATGATATCAAGACTTGTTTGATTCTTGATGAATGAATCAAACCCTTATAGCAGAGTGTTTTTTTTTTTTTTGAGAAAAGAAAACCGTAACTCTAAATCCTGAACAAAACACGTCTTTTAACTTTATGACATGTTTTTGTCCAATTATCAAAAGACTCCTTAATTCTTACCATTATACAAAATACCACTCAAACTTATATTTTCACGATATGGGACGGAGGGATTTACACCCGATAATTACCTCTTCAATACTACACTAATCATCACCGTGTGTACAATAATAGCAATTATCAATTACTTAAAATATATGAATCAACATTAGAAATTAAAATTTCTAACAGTTTTAACAGTATAATAACCTGATTTCAAAAAATGCCACAAAATAGAGTCCTGGTGATTGCGAACACTAATGGGCATGGCTAAAATTTGCCAGGCATCATTTGGTTGAAAGAATTGATGAACCATCTGCTTATTCCACCCATTATTCTAATCATTCATAAAATCACATACTTGAAACCCAGGATCAGCTTCTATTATCGGAGGAAAGACTTTGAAGTTTGGGTTGTCTGGAAGCCAACTATCATTCCAGCTGCTAATGTTGACACCATTGCCCACTCTCCACCGAAGCCCCTGCCTTAATAAATCTTATGCATCGATTATACTTGACCAAGTATAGCTTGGGTTGTGACCTTTTTTAGCTTCCATAAAGGAGGTCCTAGGAAAATTAGGCGCCATCCCTGCTTGCCTAACATCGCAAGATTAAAAGAGTGAATGTCTCGAAATCCTATACCTACAGCTGCCTTCGACATACATAATCTGTCCCATGAGCACTAGTGAATTCCCTTCTCCTTTTCCCCATACTGCCATTAAAATTTAGAGATTAAAGAATTTATCTCCTATCACACTTGCATTGGGAGTTTAAAATCTTTTTTCCAGCTAGTGAAATAGTTGGGTAAATTCTCTGGATGGTACCAGAACTTTGCACTCAATTATAAAATTGTATCATTACTTCAATTTGTATCTTTTTGGTACCAAAATATCGATTTTAATTGCATCAAGAAGTCCCAAAAACACAATCAGACCAAATTTGATGATGTGATAACTAGAAATGCTTTGTTAGTAGTCACATTGTATACCACATTGGCAAACTATTGCAACTTATTTGATGTTTTGTTTGATGTTTTGTTTTTCGGATCAGTTGAGAGAATTTTAAAATAATCCAATTTTAAACAAACAGCATCATTAACTTATGCTTTTTTTTTCACTTTTTATTTTTTATTGCTGACGTGTCATAGGATATGGCTGCTGACGGGGCATCTCCAGTTGCCACATCACCAAATTTGGCTTGATTGTGTGTTTGGGACTTCCTGGTGCAACTAAAATTGATGTTTTGGTACCAAAAATATACAAATTGAAGTAATAGTACCATTTTGTAATTGAGTGCAAAATTTTGGTATCATTCATAGAATTTACTCGAAATAGTTCTTTCTTTCCAATGGGATAATTTTTTTCGAATCCTGTTAATGACATTTCTGAATAATAGCTTTTTAGACCTAATGCTTGCTCAAGGTAATCCAAAATATTTCGTATGTTTGTCTACAAGCTTGACTCCAAGGATATTCTTCATTGAGTTACAAGCATTTACTGAAACATTAGCACTAAAGCAAATCTTTGACTTATTAAAATTGACCTTTTGACTCGATGCTTCTTCATAGCAACTCAAAATGTCTTTGACTATCATTAATTCTCCTTGAGTAGCTCATCCAAAAATAATGCTATCATCTAAAAAAAAAAAATGGGACATTGAAGGGGCTCTCCGACAAATGTTATATCCATGAAGAGAATTATTAAAATAAGCTTTTCTGATTAGACTAGAAAATCCTTCAGCACATAAAAGAAAAAGATAAGGAGACTGAGGGTCCCTTTGTCTTAGTCCTCTAATAGGAGTGAAAGGGCTAGAAGGACTTCCATTTATGAGAATAGATGATACAAATGTGGTTAACTTGTACCAAACCTGTATTCAATGTTGATGTCTTTACTAAGGATCGTTCAATGAATCAAGCAAGAAAATTCTAACTCCCAATAAGATCCTTAAATAACTCGTACTTAAGAACCTTAGTTACAAAGAATTAAAGTTCATTCAATGAAAACCCAATATTGAACTAAGCCAATTTTAAGTTTAAATCAAATTAGGTTTGAATCTACCAAGCCTTCACTTGATAAAATTCACAAAGTTCTTTTAAGAACCAAAGAAAGGACTCTAACCTCTCAAATAAATTGATATTAATCAAAGAAAATTCAACAACCAGTTTTTTTACAGCCTTAAGATGGCTATTTATAATGTAAACCTAATTAGGAACAAAATTGGAAACAAATAAACTTCCAAAACATCAAAAAGGAATCCCTAAAAAAATAAAGAAATTTGAGTCTGATGTCACACACGGCTGTCTTAAAAAGTGACATGGTTGTGTCATAAAAGTTCTTTGAAAAATTGCTCTCAAACATAGTTATGTCACCCAAGTGACATGGTTGTGTCAGACTTGATTTCTGTAGACTCCCAAAACTTGCAATCAAACATGGTTGTGTCAAATTTTTGACACGGCTGTTTCAAAAGGAAGATGATTGAATTAGCCAAAATAATCCTAGATGAAAATTGTATCTCTTTATCTTATCTTTCTACAGCTTTTTGAATCACCTCAATCCAACTTCTGTAAAGAAAGTTATTACCAAAATACCAAAGTATGCTACCGAGGTACAAAAAGATAAAATCAACTCAAAATTGCTTCAAACCATGCACAACCATGCACCCTTGTTGAACTTGAATTAAATAAACAAAATGAAGCTCCTTCTTATCTTGGATCTTAGTTTCATTTATCTCATGCCATATAAACTTCATGAATACTTGTAAAGCATCCTTAAGCTTCTTACTTCTAGCTCTTGTAATTGGTCCATTGTACATAAGTGAATCTTCATGCTTGGTGCTTGCTTGGTTTGCATCATTCCCTCCTTCCTTAAGAAGATTCATCCTCAAATCATCAACCTCATCAAAATCAAAAGGAGATAAGTTACAAATATTAAAAGTAGCACTAACACTATAATTACCAGGCAAATCAATCTTATAAGCATTATCATTAATCCTTTCTAGAACTTGAAAAGGACCATCACCCCTAGGATTCAACTTAGAATTTCATAAGCTAGGGAACCTTTCCTTCCTAAAATGAACCCAAACCCAGTCACCAAGTTCAAAGATCATTTTCACATGCCCTTTATTTGCCTGTTGGGCAACTTTTGAATTCTTTTGTTCAATATTCATGCGCACTTTTTCATGTAATTTCCTAACAAAATTAGTCTTCTTTTTACCATCAAGATCAACTCTTATATTTGATGGCAAAGGAGACAAATCAAATGGACTCAAAGGAATAAAACCATAAACAACTTCAAAAGGACAATAATGAGTAGATGAATGCATATTACGATTATAAGCAAACTTAATATGTGGCAAACATTCTTCCTATAATTTCAAATTCTTCTTAATTAATGTGTGCAATAAGTTTCCTAAAGTGTGATTTACTACTTCAGTTTGACCATTAGTTTGGGGGTGACAAGTAGCAGAAAACAACAATTTAGTCCTCAATTTACCTCATTACGTCTTCTAAAAATAACTAAGGAATTTAGCATCCCTATCACTAATAATAGTTCTAGGCATACCATGTAAACGCATAATTTCCTTAAAGAAAATATTATCAATATTTAAGGCATCATTAGTTTTATTACAAGCAATAATTTGTGCCATCTTAGAAAATCAATCTACAACCATAAATATTGAATCATTACAATGTTTAGACCTAGGTAAACCCAAAACAAAATCCATAGAGATACCAACCTAAAGCATACTAGTACGAGTAGTGGCATATATAACCCATGAGGCTTAGACTTAGACTTAGCTTACTTACACACAATGCACTTATCACAAATTCTTTGAACATCTATACATATATTAGGCTAATAAAAATGATCATACGAAACATCTAAAGTCTTAACAATACCAAAATGTCCCATTAATCCACCTTCATGCTCTTCTCTCACTAAAAGTTCATGCATGCTACTTATAGGCACACATAATCGATTATCTTTAAATAAGAAACCATTATGCCTATAGTACCCTTTAAAGGCAACCTTTTCACAAGCATCATAAAATTTGATATAATCATGGTCATTAGCATATAAATCTTTTATGTATTCAAAACCCAATAACTTAGCATCAAGAATGGAAAGAAGTGTTTACCTTCGAGATAGTGCATTAGCAACTATATTTTCCTTACCTTGCTTGTACCTTATGACATATGGAAAAGACTCAATAAAATCACTCCATTTGGCATGTCTTTTGTTGAGCTTTTGTTTTCCTTTCAAATACTTCAGAGATTCATAGTCCATATGAATCATGAACTCTTTAGGCCACAAGTAATGTTGCCATGTCGAACTAGTGCATACATCTCCTTGTCATAAGTTGGATATTTTAAGGCAGCTCCATTCAATTTCTCACTAAAGTAAGCAATTGGCTTTCCCTTTTGTATAAGTACAGCTCCAATACCCAAACTTGAGGCAAAAGTATTAGCAAAGTTGGGTAAAGAAAGTAAAGGGGTAGAAATCAACTTATCCTTAAACATGTTAAATGCTTCCTCTTATGCATCTCCCTATTTGAATCCCATATTCTTCTTAATTGCTTCAGTCAATGGAGCAGCAATAGTGCTAAAATCATGCACAAATCTTCTATAGAAACTTGCCAATCTATGAAACAAACAAACTTCTCCAACCGACTTAGGTGTAGGCTACTCCTTGATTTCCTTAACCTTCTTTACGTCCACCTCAATGCACTGTGCACTCACTACAAACCCTAGGAAAATAAGTTTACTTATACAAAAAGAACATTTCTTAAGGTTAGTAAGCAATCTTTCTTTGCATAAAACATCAAAAACCAAACGTACATATTTAAGATGCTCATCTAATAACTTACTATAAACAAGTATATCATCAAAATAAACAACTACAAAATTCCCTAAAAATGCATGCAAAACATGGTTCATTAAACTCATGAAAGTGCTAGGTGCATTAGCCAACCCAAAAGGTATAACTGACCACTCATATAATCCATGTTTTGTTTTAAAAGCAGTTTTCCATTCATCCCCTTCTCTCATCCTAATTTAATGATAACCACTTTTAAGATCAATTTTAGAGAAAATGCATGCACCATATAACTCATCAAGCATGTCATCCAAATGAGGAATAGGATGGCGATACTTTACCGTATACTTTATTGTTATCTTATTAATAGCTCTACAATCAACACACATACACCATGAACCATCTTTCTTGGGTACCAACAAAATAGGTACGACACAAGGACTCATACTTTCCCTAATCAACCCTTTATCCATTAATTCCTCTACTTGTCCTTGTAACTCCTTTGTCTCCTCGAGATTACATCGATATGGTGGTTTATTTGGAATTTGGGAACCCAGAATAAAATTTATTTGATGCTCAATCCCTCTTAAAGGTGGCAATCCTTTGGGCACCTCCTATGGAAACACATCCTCATATTCCTACAAAAGAGACATAAAAACACTAGCCAAAGAAATGTCAAGTTCATTAGTAGATAAATATGCCTCTTTGTACAAATGTACAATCATTAGCAATTGTGAGAAATATGCTCTTTTCACATCACTCGCTTTTGCATAGAAACTCACTTGTTTTTCTTTCTTTTTCCCCTCAATCTTTCCTTTTGCATATGCCTCTCTTTTCTTTTGCGCATCCACTCTTTGCTCACACCCCTAATTTGTTTTCTCACATCTCTCCTTTTGCTACACATTCTTTTAATTTTCTCTCCCATGTGCACGTTCTCTCTCTTTCATTATCATTTGATCTTTATAAACTTCTTTCGGTGAAAAAGGTGAAAGTACAATTTTTTTTACCATTCATGACAAATGAATATTTATTGGTGAAACCATCATGATGGACTCTTCTATCAAATTGTCATGGATGCCTAAAAGAACATGACCGGCTTGCATGGGCATAACATCGTAAAAGACCTTATCAATATATTTTCCTATAGAAAATGCAATAAGTACTTATTTAGTAACCCTAACTTCTCCATAATCATGCAAACCATTGCAAATTATATGGCCTAGGATGTTTCAAAGTTGGTAAATTAAGCTTTTCAACTAACAAAGTACTAGCTGCATTTGTACAACTACCTCCATTAATGATTAAGCAACATACATTGCCTTTAACTCGGTATCTTGCATGGAAGATGTTGTCACATTGTTCATTTTCTTATACCTTTGTTTGTGTACTTAATGTATGCCTTGCAACTAAGAAGTCTTTACAATCAACCTCCTTAAGGTCTTCTTCCACATCACTTGCATATGCAAATGGAGGCATCTCATCATCCTCATCATCATCTTCAGTATCATACTCTCCATTAATAATGATCATTGCCCTTTTATTTGGACAATCTCATTGCATGTGTCCTCTCCCCTTACATTTAAAACATTCAATGGAATTTGATTTAGGCGTGGGTGCTTCAACTTGCTTTAAAATCCCTCCTTTCTTGCCTCATTTTTCATATTTAGGCATGGAAGTGCTTTTATCACCCTCTTTCCATTTTGTCTTCCAATTGGACGTTGTTGTGGTCACATGAGACTTAGAAGTTCTATTGTTGTTCCACTTTGAGTGCCATGTGGTAAATATCTCCTA
Organism: Mallotus repandus; assembly: GCA_949671775.1. NCBI lineage: Eukaryota > Viridiplantae > Streptophyta > Magnoliopsida > Malpighiales > Euphorbiaceae > Mallotus > Mallotus repandus. The sequence continues at coordinate 14,995 of CATIWM010585803.1, read as the reverse complement.
ACTCCACATATGGATGCAAATCCACAATATTAGCAATCTCCTTATTCAACCCATTCAAGAAACGAGCCATGGTTTGTTCACAGTCTTCACCAATCTAAGCTTGTATTATAATCATCTCCATCTCTTAATAATATTCTTTAACACTTCTTGAACCTTGTCTAAGACTTTGAAGTCGATTATGCAAATCTTTATAGTAATGATTTAGCAAAAATCGCTTCTGCATGATGGCTTTCATCTTTTGCCATGTAGAGATAGGTTCTTCTCTAAAATGTCTTCTTGTCAACACGAATTGATCCCACCATACTAGTGCACAGTCTACAAACTCAACAATAGCAAGCTTGACTTTCTTTTCTTCGAAATAATTATGACAATTAAACATAAAATCCACTTTCTTTTCCTATGCTAGATATGCTTCAGGATCATTTCTACCATGAAAGATATGAATTTTCATTTTTATATTCCCAAGATTGTTATCTTGCCTCCCATGTGTTTGAATACTCTTGTCAATAGATTAATCATCTTCGTCAGCCCATCTCCCTCTTGGAACTTCTCTAGTTACATTTTGATTATTATTATTTATTGCACCTGTGGTTTGACTTTGTTCCATCCTTCCTAATCACGCTTGAACTTCTTGATGACTAGTCAACAATTATGCCATTTGATCTTGCATTGCCCTCATAAAGAGCTTCCAATTGGGATCCTTATCTACTCAACTTGAACTTGTCATTATAAATAAAGAAATAAAAGAAAACCTCATAAGTAATACTCCCTCACGTGTTTACACTCAAAGGATGTCACTCAACACTCATTTTTCACTCAATTTGGCTTTTACCTTTTAATGACCTTACCACTCACCTTTTACCTCTCTCTAATTCCTCTCTTATAGTTCTTATGGAGCTCAAGTAACTAATTATTAAATTAAGCTAAATACAACTCAAACAAAGTTAAATTAAACTCAAATTAACTTTAGGAACCAAAGAAATTGCAACAAACAAAGACAATAATCAAATAAAATGTGAGCAAAAAAATTTGGAATAAGTGTTTAAACTACCCCAAAATGCAACTTAAGAATAATTTAGAATTGATATAGGCAAAGCGCTTGAATTTTGGACACCCAATACGGATTTGAAGAAAATTCAACTGGATTTTATTATTTTTTTTGAATTCAAATGTTTTATTTTTATTTTTGAATTCACAAATTTTTTTTATACTAACACAAATGAAAATAATCAAATATAAATGAGAATGATGGTAGGAATAACAAATGAACAAAAGGAATCACAAAGAGAATAAAGTTGATAATTGTTTCTACACACAAGGAATGAATGAAATAAGACTAGAAAAATTATGGATTTTTTTTTTAGAATGAGAAGAATAATTAAAATAAAGATACGTACTTGATTATTGAGCCAAAGCTTTGATACCAAATGATAATAACATGGTTAACTTGTACCAAACCCGTATTTAATGTTGATGTCTTTGCTAAGGATCGTTCAATGAATCAAGTAAGAAAACTCTAACTCCCAACAAGACCTTTAAATAACCCATACTTAAGAACCTTAGTTGTAAAGACTTAAAGGTCGTTCAATGAAAACCCAATATTGAACTAAGCCAATTTTAAGTTTAAATCAACTTAGGTTTGAATCTACCAAGCCTTCACTTAATAAAATTCACAAAGTTCTTTTAAGAACCAAAGAAAGGATGACTCTAACCTCTTAAATAAATTAATATTAATCAAAGAAAATTCAATAACCAGTTGTTTTATAGCCTTAAGATGGCTATTTATAATGTAAACCTAATTAGGAACAAAATTGAAAACAAATAAACTTCTAAAACATCAAAAAGGAATCCTTTGAGTTTGACGGCACACACGACTATGTCAAAAAGTGACATGACTGTGTCATAAAAGTTCTTTAAAAAATTTCTCTCGGACACGGCTATGTCACCCAAGTGACACGGCTGTGTCAGACTTGATTTCTACAGACTCCCAAAACTTGCAATCAGATAGTTGTGTTAGATTTTTGACATGGCTGTGTCAAAATTAAGATGATTTAATTATCTAAAATGGTCTTTATAAAAATTCTATCTCTCTATCTTAGCTTTCTATAGCATTTTGAATCACCTTAATCCAACTTCTGTAGCTAAAGTTATGACAAAAATACCAAAGCATGCTACTGAGGTACAAAAAGATAGAATCAACTCAAAGTTGCATCAAACCAGGCACAACCATGCACCCTTCTTGAACTTGAATTAAATAAATAAAATTAAGGTCCTTCTTATCTTGGATCTTTGTTTCATTTGTCTCATGCCATATGGACTTCATGAATACTTGTAAAGCATCTTTAAGCTTTTTAGTTCTACCTCTTGTAGTTGGTCCATTGTACGTAAGTGAATCTTCATGCTTGGTGCTTGTTTGGTTTGCATCAATAGAGTAAGAAATAGTTGACACACATCTCATAATTAAATTGACCCAAGAGACAAGAAAATTCATTTTCAACATGATTTTCTCAAGAAACTCCCATTTAACTATGTCATAGGCTTTGCTCATATCCAGTTTAAGAGCAAAAGAGCCTTTTAACCCTTTCTTTCTATTTTTCATGGAGTGGAAGACTTCAAGAGCCAACAAAGCATTGTCTGAAATCTACTTACTAGGAAAAAATGTAGATTATGAATCATGAATGACATGGGGAAGAATTTTTTTTAAGCCTATTAGCTATAATCTTGGTAACAATTTTGAAGATAACATTGCACAAACTAATAGGCCTAAAATCTTTAAGGGTATTAGGATCTCTGATTTTGGGAATCAAAACAATAAAAATCTAGTTTATGCATTCAGGAGATAGACCATGATTCAAAATTTTTAAGATCAAATTAAGAATATCATGATGAATAATATGCCAAAATTTTTGGAAAAATAAAGTAGGCATACCATCATGTCCATGTGCTTTTGTTGGGTGCATTTAAGATAGAGCATCAAAGATTTTAACTCTAGTGAAAGGAAGAAGAAGGTCTACTACCATTTAAGTATCGATGCATTTGTCCACGACATCTATAGCATTGTCCGTAGACAAATCACCATCTGAAAAGAATAAATCTTTGAAGTAATTTTGAAAGACCTGAGCAATCCCGTCTTTGTTCTCAACCCATTCTCCATTTGGACCCATAATTCTTTTTATTAAATTTTGCCTTTTCCTGCCTTCTACTTTTCGATGGAAATAAGCATTGTTTTTGTCACCCTCCTTTAACCATGAAACTCAAGTTGGTGCCACATAATCTCCTCAAGCTGATATAATTCAAATAACCTACCCTCTACTAATTTTTGTCTTGCTGTGTCGCTCATACATTGATTATAGAGTTGCAATTGGGCTAGCTCATGCTTTAGTTTTTTAACTTCTGAATTAACATGCCTAAAATGTTGCAGCTCCCAAATCTTGAATTCTTTTTGGCAACCCACAAGCTTTGACAACCATGATGGGGAAGTACTAGCAACTGTGGTCTTACTCCAAGCATTCTTAATAACATCCTTACAAGATGAGTCTTGAAGCCACATGGCTTCAAAATGAAAAATTTTCCCCCTCTTCCTACTTCTTGCTAAATTTCCCATCTCATGATTATTGGAGCATGATCTAAACTTTTCTGAATTAAATGGTGGACTTGGTAGCTAGGAAATTCTTGAACACCCATTCATAATTACCCAAAAATTTATCCAACCATTCTTGGATGATATTATCTGAGGCTCTTCCATTAGTCCACGTGAAATTGTACCCACTAAAACCCATATCATCTAACCTCGCCTCAAGAATGGCTTGATGAAAAGCCTTCATTTTCCTAGAATCTTCAAACAACCCTCCCTTTTTCTCAAAATCATACAACACTTCATTGAAATCTCCACTACAAAGCTAAGGCCTTTGATGATTAACACCCAAATCACGAATCAACTTTGAAGTTAAATTTTTATTATATTCCTCTACCCAACCTTAAATACCAATGAATCTCCAAGAAGAAATACCCTTAGAAGAGTAAACCATAGCATCAATGAAATGTAAGGAAAATGATAATATTTGAACTTGGACTCTAGAACTCGAAAATAACATAAGCCCTCCTTTTTGTTATTAGTATCCCCTTCACAACCCACAACCATATCATACAACCTTAAAAGATTCCAAATTCTAGAAAGTTCAAATTTAGGTTTTTTTGTTTCCATCAATAAAACAATGTTGGGAACATTTTGAAGAACAAACTTCTTTAGAACTTGAATTTTCTAGGGGTTCCCAAGCCCTCAATAATTCCATACTAAGCAACTCATTATTTTCGGTGGGGTTGCTTAGCAACCTCCACCGATGGTGAATATTTATGTAGTTTTAATGTAGAGAACTTTTGTAGACAATAGGGTTGTTGTATTAACCTTACACCAGTCCACTTCTATTTATATTAATCTTGAAATACAAATAATTATAAAACTATCCTTAGTTATTTAGGAATCCTAGCTAAATAAGAAATAATAGTTAACAGCTAATTATAAGGATTTACATAATTAACTCCTAAAATTACAACCTATATCAGTCAACACTCCCCCTCAAAATGGTGTATGTATATGTCTCATACCCATCTTACATACAAAGGAATGAAATAATCTACTACATAAGCCCTTAGTAAATACATATGTTAATTGACTCTCAGAAGTTGTATAGTTGATCCTTAGGTTGTGATCATCCAATTTTTCTTTGATGAAGAATCAATCAATCTCAATATGTTTGGTACGATCATGTTTAACCGGGTTATGAGCAATGCTAATAGCTGCCTTATTGTCACAATGTAACAACAAAGACTCCTCTCAAAGAAGATGAATATCCTGCATTAGCTTCTTAAGCCATAAAAGTTCACAAACTCCTTATGTCATAGCTCTATATTCAGCTTTAGCACTTGACCAAGCAACCATACCTTTTTTTTACTTCTCCAAGTGACCCTATTTCCACCAATAAAAGCACAATACCCAGAAGTAGATCTTCTATCATTAGGAGATCCTGCCCAATCAACATCTATGTATGCTTTTATTCCTAAGTGACCATTATTTGAGATGAGTAATCCTTTCCTATGACTAGATTTAAGATACCTTAGGATGCGAAAAACGACATCAAGATGTATCATTCGAGGGCTATGCATAAATTGACTCACTATACTCACTGCATAGGCTATGTCAGGTCAGGTAGGAGAAAGATAAATTAATCTCCCAACCAATCTTTGATATCTATCATTGTCAACCAATTCTCTAACATTTTCTTTTAGTCTATGATTGGCTTCGATGGGATTATCTGCAGGTTTACAACCTAACATTCCTATTTCCTTTAATAAGTCCAGAACATATTTTCTTTTGCAAATAAATATGCCCTTTTCTGATCGAGCAACTTCTATCCCAAGAAAATATCTTAGTTTGGTCAAATCTTTAATCTCAAAATTGTTGGCCAAATGAATCTTCAATCTAATCATTTCTTCTTTATTGTCACCTGTCATCACTATATCATCAACATATACAATAAGAATAATGATCTTACCATTCAAATATTTGATGAATATAGTGTGATCCGCATTACTCTGCCTGTAGCTAAAAATTATCATTGCTTTACTTAATCTATCAAACTAAGCCTGAGGTGCCTATTTCAAACCATATAGAGCCATCTTTAAACGACAAACTTTCCCTTCAGTTTTCTGACGAGAAAAATTAGGTGGAATTTCCATATAAACTTCCTCTTCTAACTTACTATGTAGGAAGGCATTTTTGACATCAAACTACTGAAGGTCCCATCCAAGATTGGCTACACAGGATAAGAGAACTTTTACTGAATTCATCTTGGCAACAGGTGCAAACGTTTCTTGATAATTAATCTCGTAGGTTTGGGTAAATCCCTTTGCTACTAGTCGAGCCTTTAGCCTCTCAATAGAGCCATTTGCCCTATGTTTCACGACGAATACCCATTTACATCCTACCAATTTTTTACCCAAAGGAAGATCAACAAGCTCCCAAGTTCTTTTTTTCATTAAGGCTTTCATCTCCTCCACCATGGTATTTTTCCATCTAGGATTATTAACAGCTTCTTTCAAGCCCTGTGGTATAGAGATAGAATTCAAGGAATACAAGAAAGCTTTATAAGAAGGAGATAGTGAGTCATAAGATAAAGTTAGAAAATGGATGTTGAGTACATGATCTAACCCCTTTCCTAATACCTATTGGAAGATCAAGATCATTATTACCAGAACTACAAGAAGGAATTTCAGCAGATGAATCATTAGGAAGAGGAAGTGGGTTACCTGATTCTATAGGAGTTGAGCCTGGGTTTAATGTTTGGCTATGTAAAGTGTTATTCATGATAGCATCCTCTTTTTTCTTACGAGAATATCTCAACATATCAAATCTGTCCAGTCTTTTTATTGCCAGAGGTTGAACTTGATCTCCATTAGAAAATTTATCATCACTTTGATAATCATCACTCTCATGCTCCCCCTAACCACTAGAAATAGGCAACTCAAGAATAGGTGGAATAGAGGAAGTAATCTCTTCTATATGATCATTCTCCCCTTGAAGAGAGGATTATAGAGAAGGGAAATATGTTTCTGCCTCCCGAAAGGTAACATCCATACTTACATAAAACTTTCTAGTAGGTGGATGATAACATTTGCATCCCTTTTTAGTAGTGTAATACCCAATAAAAACACATTTCAAGGCTCTAGGATCAAGTTTGGCCCCAAAATATTTATGCAGAAAACAAACACACCCAAAGATTTTTGGAGGGATAATGTAAGGGTTAGTACCTTGAATAATATCTATCGAACATCTGAAATCTAAAGTCCTCAAATGCATATGGTTAATAAGATAGGCAACAGTAAGTACTGCATCACCCCAATAGACCTCAGGAACATTCATAGTGAACTTAAGAGCCCTAGCAACTTCTAAAAAATGTCTATTTTTTCGTTCAGATACACCATTTTGAGTAGCAGTATTGACACAACTGGTTTGGTGTATAATCCCATGAGTATTTAAATAAGTTTGAAAGGTCTTCTCTATATATTTAGTGCCATTATCACTTCATAAAATTTTCACCTTAGCACTAAATTGTGTGCTAATCATTTTATGGAAGGACTAAAAATAAGAGAACACTTCACTTTTTTAATGCATCAAATACACCGATGTCAACCTACTGTAACAATCAATAAAAGTCACAAACCATTTATAACCAGATAAAGAAACCACTGGGTTGGGGCCCCATGCATCAGAGTGAATCATCATAAAAGGAACTGAACTTTTATTATTCATGGGAGGATATGAAGTTTTAGTATGCTCAGCAAGTTCACTAGCATCATAAACAAAGGTCTCCACATTAGACTGCTTAAATAAATGGGGATAAAGTTTTGCTAAAACAAAAAAATGATGGGTGTCCTAATCTCCTATGCAACTGAATAATTTGTTGATGAGGAGATACAAATTCACCTAATAAAGCTTGACCATTAAAAAGAGATCCTTTCACTAATCAATATAGACCATCATGCACTCTACCATAGCCAATAATTTTCTCGGTGCCCAACTCATGTATGACACAATAAGAAGGAAAAAATTCAATTTTACAATTCAAATCCCTTGTAAGAGCACTAACAGAGAGAAGATTATGTGAAAAATAAGGAATATGTAAGGCAAGAGGCAAATGAATGGAAGAAGTGCAGTTTATAAAACCTTTCCCGATAATAGGAGATAAAGAACCATCAACTATGTGGACTTTATCATGACCTGAACAAGAAGAATAGGTAAAGAATTTTTTACAAGTACTAGTCATATGGTCAAACGCTCCAGAATCTAAGATTCACGAGTCATCAAGAATATTATGGATAGTATTACTCGTATTAAGAGTTGAACATGATATACCTAAACATGTAAGATGAGAAGAAGGAGTGGAAGTAGTAGCTGTGGCAGAAGAGGACTTAAGTTTGGTCATAAGAAGTCTAAGAGTTTGTAGTTCCTCATTGGATAGTCCAATATCAAGAGTTTTAGACACGTGAGCTTGAGACTGCCACCAAACCTTTTACCACCTCGACTATGTATTTGATGGCCATGAAGTTTCCAACATGTCTCCTTGGTATGTCTTGGTTTCCCACAGTAATCACAATTTTTATTATCCTGTTCTGCTCCTTTTGTAGACTCACCTTTAACTGCATCAGGCTTTAAAGTTATGACAGATGAGTCAACCAGCATACCTTATCATTCAATAGAAATAGTAGACAACATAGCATTACATCTACTCTCTTCTTACTGCATATGACTGTATTCTTGCCTTAAGGAAGGGAAAGGATCATGCCCAAGAACTTGTACTATAATCTTATCATATACATTATTTAATCCCACCAGGAAATCATACACAATTTCCTTTTCAATTAATTGATGAAACTTTATTGCGTTAGTTATTCATGATATTTAAAAATCCTGATAATAGTCAAGTTCTTACAACAAGCCACTAAGTTCAAAAAAGTATTGAGCAATCGTCATCTCACCTTGTTTGGTTTCTTGAATTTTTTTCGTAGCTCATATATTTGGGCATCATTACCAAATTTTGAGAAATTCTGAGTTACTACATCCCAAATCTTTTAAGCCGTATCTAGGAGGAGATAACCTCATGTAAGCTGAGGTTGTATTGAGTTGATCAACCAAGACATAATAAGAGAGTTTTCTGAGTCCCATTTTCTAACTCTAGGATCAGTATCATTTGGTATTCTTTTTCCATTATTGATATAGCCTTGCAATCTTCTAACCTAAAGGAACAGCAAGCACGATCACGACCAAGCAAGGTAATTTGTTCCATCTAGCTTAACTGGACTAATTTGTAGAGAAGGATTGTCAATAGAAGTGGTTGTATTTTTGTTGTCTCCATGATCAGCCATGATAATGGAGGATTCTTCCTTCTTTCCGTCAAACATGTCCAAAGCACTATCAGGATTACAAATAAAAAGTTACGGCTAAAATCATGCAAATGTATAGGCTGCAGCTAGGGTTAGCAGTTCTTCAATGGCTGCCACAAAAGAGAGAGAGAGAGAGAGAGAGAGAGAAAATTCACTCTTTAAAATTTGTGATGACTAGAGCAAAATACAACCCTAAAGGATCACTCTCTGATACCACGTAGTTTTAACGCAGAGAACTTTTGTAGAAAATAAGGTTGTTGTATTAACCCTACACCAGTCCACTTCTATTTATATTAATCTTGAAATACAAATAATTACAAAACTATCCTTAGCTATTTAGGAATCCTAGCTAAGTAAGAAATAATAGTTAACAGCTAATTATAAGGATTTACATAATTAACTCCTAAAATTATGACCTATATCAATCAATAATTTGTAAGAGACATCAAATAATTAAAACCTATTAGTGTCAAAAGATGAAGGGGACTGATCCTTTTTCTTAACATTTCAGGATGAGGAAACATTAGCTTTACATTTATTGGATGACTTAACTTCAAGAGGATTAAAAGAACGATAAGGATTAGGATTGAGCCCCTATCCATTTTTTCTGAGTTGGATTGGGTGGGATGTTTCGGCTTGATGGATGAGACTCATGGTTAATGGTAATTAGGCGAGGTGGATTTCTAGGAATAACAAGGACTGGGTCAGTGGTATCTAGGAAATTTTTCAAGTCAATAATGGACTCAAGAGGGACTAGTGGGTTTGTGTCAGATGCGTTTTTAGTTTTGGAAGTGTTGTGAAAAGTGGTATCTGTGGGAGGTAAATTGGTGTTTGCATTAATCAAGTCTATTAACATTTGATTTTTGGTGCTGGTAGATGGGTTTTAGTTAATAGGAATGGTTGGGCTTAGGTTACAAGAAATATTGTGAGTATCCACAGTTGATAGGATAGGGTTTGATTTATTACTACTAGTTTTTGGGTTTTCGCTATTCTCAACTGTAGGACAATTTAAAGAAACATTACCTAAAGAAGAAATAACAAGCTCCTGTTCCTTGGATAATTCCACTAAATGATTTGGGCTTGAAGAAAAGTGAGCAGGGATACATGTTTAGATTGGGTTTGGTGGATGGTGTAAAGGCCAAACTGTAGATGTTGTGGGAGCTATTGTTTGGGAGCTATTTGCAGTGGACACTTGTGGTTCTCAGAAGAGAGTGGTTTGTTCTGGCTTGGTAGGTCTTGGTTAAGTCTATATCTTTTCAGAGGTGAAGCTTTTATCCAAGGTCCAAATGCCCATTGACCTCCCCCTTCATTTATTTCTTCATTATATTCCCCACAATGCTTAATAGTATGATCCATAAGACCATAATGGAAGCAATAAAGGGGAAGATCTTCATATTTCAGCAGTATCCATATAGGGTTTCCCTTAATAGACAACGTGACACCTCTTAGAAGAGGCACCTTAGCTTTCACCCTTACCTTGAAACGAATAAATTTTCCACCACTATCTGTCTCATTTAGATCAATTTGTACCAACTCTCTAACCTTACTTGCTATAATGCAAGCTGTATTCTCATTCATGAACTTGAGAGGTAAATCATATGCCCTTGTCCATAACATAACATAAGAGATTAAAATAAACAAAGGTTGTTCATCTTTTGATACTTCTTGAAGCATAAGGATGTGATTATAAAAATGCCATGGTTCGTTTCTTAGGACCCAATCAACATCACGTTGTTCCTCAAACCTAAATAGGAAAAGGTTCTTCCTCCACTCTCTACCCAAAATAAGATTCTTTAATTTCTAAACCTTCTTCATGGTATCTAAAAGAGCATAAGAGTTGAAAGGTCAATCTGTTAACAACGTCCTAGCCAAACAATATGTTCCAGTCTGATTTCCCGTACCTTAATTGTGAAAGGTACCAATCTCAATAATATATGCTTTTGCACTACTTATTTGGGGGCCTTGCCATACTTGATTGGACAGGATGATCCTTCGTGATTTATTCTATCAAAGGTCAAACACCGATGGACTCGCTAGAGAGGCTGCAATACAAAATGCATAAATAATCAGTAATGATAAAATAAATGAATAACAAAAAATAAGGTGGCTTTGATGGAATAAGAAACAAAAAAGAATGTGTGGGATGACAAAAGAGTGACAATAGATGGAGCGAGATTAATAAAACATGATCAAAACTAAGGAATCAATCAAAAAACCATGAAAAATAATCGAAAATAGGAATTAAACCCTAGCCGGGAACTAGTCACCTCACTCAAAAAGGGAACCTTTTAAGTGAATGTATTTAATTTAGAGAAAAGATTAACGGATAGAATCTATTCTGATAGAATTAATTAATGCACAATTTAAAGACTACTTTACCCTTTTTTGGCGAGTAAATGAAAGGACTATTTAATTAGACTTGTATTTCCAATATACATGCACCATAATCAAAGTTTAATGATGTGACATTTGGCCATATTATGATAGTTGTGGTGAAATAAACTTTAGGTTTGGTAGTGAGATGAGTACTATGAATATATGTACCATGGTGATTTTAACTTAACACTTGTGACAAAAAAATTCATATATATGTACTATGAATGTACATATCATGGCGATTGTTGTGCAATGCGGTCCACATGATATACTATATGGTCACAAAGATAAACCATATATATTTTGGACTAATTAATTTAATTTGTTGTTTATATACTTTTATTATGATTTATAAATGATAAAGATTAATTAATTTAATATTAACTCTTTTTTATTAAATTTTATAGAAATATCTAAAAATTATAATTATACTACTTTTCTTATAGAAATACTATTGTTAAATAAATTATACACTCTATTTTTTAAAATATGATTATGGATACAAAATAAATAAAAAAATAGTTAATTTAAATTTAATTATTTACTTAATAAACTTTAATTTAATAAATTTTTTAAAAATAATAAGAGTATTATTTTATTTATATTTCAATCTTGATAGTGTACATGATCATATTATAAAGGGACATACTAATAAATCTAATTTGAAATTTTATTAGCATGTTATGAATTTAAACATTTATGTTAATTTAGATTAAAAGAGCAATTTCAATAAGTAAGGAAGAGTTGATTCAATGAAGCACATTGATGTCAATTTCATCAAGTATATTGACATTAGATTATTATATAACAAGTTTATGAATTTAACATTGATGTTAGTTTAGATTAATGTTAATTTCATTAAACACATTGGCATGTAATTTAAATTTAACATTAATTTGAATATACGTTACAATTGATGTTAGTTTAGATAAAGCAAATTGATATCAATTTCATCAAGCACATTGACATTAAGTTTGAATGTAACATGTTCATGAATTTAACATTGATGTTAGTTTAGATTAATGTTAATTTCATTAAGCACATTCGCATGTAATTTAAATTTAATATTAATTTGAATATATGTTGCTAAACTTTGTATATAATATAAAATTTCATTTTAATTCCAACATTTTTTTTATTGTCTTTTTACATTTTTTTTCATAGCAGGTTGTCATCTCCCATTAATCCATCCACTTCCAAATAATGAAAATCCAATGTTAATGAGGGAAAAAATCAAAGTAAGAAAGCATCTCCACACAAAATGGACAAATCTAAAATTGGAGAAAAAAAGAGAAGATCGTTACTTCAACACCTAAGATCAAGATGACATCTACTATGTCTTCTAGATTAAGAAGGTCCAACAGGCTACACACCCTTGGAACAAAAAATCAAACTGATGATGGTGAATATCACATTGGTATTATTAATGATGTCATTGATGAAAGAATGGACAACCTTGAGACAAATGATTATGTTTCACCACAGTACCACTCCTCTAACTCTCCCAAAATGAACATTGTGAATACTTCACCAATAGGGCTAATGGAAAGAAACATTGACAATATTAATTTCTACAACTCTGGATTATCTAATGAACTTAACAATGAAGTCACAGTTGCTTCATCACAAATTTTATTTATGTGGTTAATATTGTTAATAACTATAATATTAATATTTTGTTAATATTTTTAACAATTATTCAAATAATAATTTATTAAGTAATGATAATTAGTTAAAGTTAAAAAGGAAGGATCAGATAGTAAATATAATTTTTTAGGCAAATTTTGTTTGGATTAATTGGACACATTGTAATTTGGTGATAAAGTATTCTTTTTTTTATTTGTATGTAGTGCATGGCAATTTCTATTCAAATTTTGAATTGATTTCACTTCGAAATTTTAAATTGATTTCACCAAGCGATTTGGAACAAATATATATTTTCAGTTGAAAACATTGGACATTGGTGAAACGTTTCACATGTATAATTCTTATTAACCATAATCTTTGCTCACTAGGTTACCGTTAATATAAAACTAACTTCACCACATTATTTATTCACAAGCACGACTTGAGGTTTTTTTTATTACTTGATTAGTTAGTATAGTAGTAATGTTATGCTTGCAAATATTATTTTTTGTTGCTAAAAAACGTTAGAGACTTTTATAAGAACACTGTTGTAATGTTTGAATCATGCTCCTTAGTTGTAGAGGAGAAAGTGTGCAACAGTTAAAATGAGAACTCTTTAATAACTAAGGGTGGAGAATGTCAATAAAGATAATTTAATATACCACATGAAAGTGTAATTCATGTACGCAATGCTAGGTTCATCAAAGAGAGGTTTTAATTATTAATTTTTTTCCTTAAAGACATGGAATATGCTCTGAAAATGTCTTTTTGCACTTGCCATGTCCAAGTTGGCAATGAATCTACTTTCATCCTCTTTTATATTGCTCTTTCATGTGATCAACAAAGGAAGTGATGTTTATATTTATTGAAATCTTACAAGTTATGTTATCAATTAACATAGTGGTTGAGGAAAGATATGGTGATATTTAATAGAATACATTTTTCACAGCTCCAAATGGGTCAGACAAGAAGCTTTCCGGTTGTTGAAATGCACTTTTGGTTGCATTTTATATTAAGCAAAGCAAAAAAAAAACATGGTTCTGCAATCATATTTAAGAGTTAAGAATTAATTTAGTGTTAAACAAGAAGCATATTGTGATTAACATAATGTTACATTAAGATAAGAATCGATGAGTGTCAAGCATGAAGCACATTGTGATTAGCAAGATGCTATAATCATATCATGTGAGTGTTTGCTCTTGAGCCCCAACTAAGAGAACACAAAAGCACTTTAACACATTAAAATCCGCTTAGATAACTAATTTGTAGCACCACTAAGTAAGACCATAAAATTAAGAGCGTACTTAAAATGAAACTGGATTAAAGAAAAACAACACCTCATGTATTGAAATAGAAATGGCTGAGATTCATAAATTAACACGTCTCATTTAAAAAAAAAGAATCCAATAGTGATCACTAGGACCTTGCAGCTTCTATCTCACTATTAAGTATCCCATGATATATGTTCCTACAGGCAAGCAATGAATACAACCCAATAAACTAACAGGTTCCATAATCTTACTACAATCATGCATATTTTTTAAATTATTACATCACTTCACTACTTTTGATGAATCTTATGAAAATTATGGCATCAATTTTAATATTGGTGCCCTTTAAGAAAAAGAAATTATGTTTATACATGGTTGCAGAAGCAAGTAAGAAGTTGCTCACTTTTTTCCCATAAACTGGCCCATATGAGCCCCTAATCGGCCACATTTATAAAGCATGACACCTATGTACTTGGAGCTTCCTCTGAAGAATCCATTACTTTGGCGGTGTAGGATGTGCACAAATTCTTCTTTAGTAAAGTTACTCATCTGCATAACACTTACAAACTTATTAATAGAGAAAAACAAAGAATTAAAATCCAATCCAATCCAATGAGTGAAATTTGGCGTTCAAAACGAGCCCACCTGTAGACGGCGGGGTTTAGCGCGCGCCCAAGTTTATTGCAACCGCGACACTGTTTGAGCTCAGGGCTCTAGGGAACACACTAACCATTGTCACAAAGACATGGCGTGGAGATGAGGAGTCGCCACCCAGGGTAATA